>JAEQML010061591.1:0-25550 GCA_016904865.1 Pissodes strobi
GATGCTACACTAACAGGTAAACACAATATTATTTTAAGGATTTTTTTTAATATATGGGTAAAAATCCTCTCTACAATAAAGGTACAGAGAGTTGAATGATAAATCGTCTTTTTGAGTTTTACTAACAAAATGATTTTGCCACAAATCCATTTCCGATTTTATTTTCATCTCAATCATTGCGTCATCAGAGTCTTCGAATCTTAGAGATACTAAATATTTCGCTAATTTTTTTATAGACGAGTCTAGTTCGTCACGATTTAGTTTGGAAAATATTGCTGGTAAGACAACATTTAAATTCAAAATATTCATTAAATCTTCATCAAACCGAAATTTTAAGTCATCAATAATATAATCTAAAATGGGAATGTATACAGTAATTCTAAAATAATCTTTTGGATCTCTTGTTGGTATATTTGCCCTATTGATTTGTCTAGAGCAAATACGTGGGATAGACATATCTAGTTCTAATTTTTCATGTACCGAATACACTTGTGTATAGATAGCATTAAAGCTTTCATCTACATTTTTTCGTTTATTTTCCAATAACTCTAAAACTTGATTTATCATATTTCTTGCAGTAACTCTATCTATTGAAGTGGTTTGTAATACCACGGTAGAATTAATGAACGGTAGCGTCAAATGCATAAAAATCTCGATTTTGCCGCCTGAGGTAAGAGCGGTTCAATCCAGTTTTCTCATAGACTCGCAGAAACTCTGGGGAGTTTTAGCACAAACGTATTATACGAGGGCGAGGGAGACATTATTTAGTGACTGTTGTTGCGTTTTCTATAACGATGGTTGGATTTTGTGCAGTGGATAACTATTTCAATAAAACTGATGGTAAAAAATTATTTTTTAGATTCCCAAAAGATCCTTTCAGGTATGAGTAAATATTATCTAGGATTAAAATTCCTACCTACTTGTTTTTTTTTTAAAAAAAGGGATGAGATAAAAATTAGGCATGAAAATATTTTTCATAAAATTGTGCACCCCATACATTCCTTAATCAATCATGTTCCCTTTTCAAACCATTTGGTTTTGTGCTAATCATAAAATGTAAGATTAAACTTATAGTTCCCATTCAAAGCATAGGGGTGGAACCAATAAAAACGAAAATATTTTATATCTAAATAAACCAAAACAATGCCAATTACAAATGGAAAAACACCATCATTTCCCCAAATTTCAATTACGGGTGTTAAGGGAGTGGTGACCATAAAGGGGTCGTTTATTTTTGTAGAAGAGATTTTAGCTCACGGTATAAAACTATTATGGGCCTGAAAATATGTAGTTTACGTATCTAAGTCTAAGATTTCAGCCTATAAAGAACCATTTTTTAATAGTGAATAAATAGTAATATTAAGACACTTGTTTTAAAATACCATATTTTTTCGCATGATCACTAAATTAGGAAACGAACCGCTTGCGTGGAGTGTCTTAACGTGCGACGCGACGTGCGAGTACGCTAAATGTCTTTTAAAACGTGTATTTTATACTCTTTTTTTCTATTTTACAGGTTTTTTAATGAAAACTATTAATCTAATCCCGATCAACAGTTGGGCGGCCATATTATCATTTTTGGCGTCTTTATTACTAGAAATCCCATTGAAAGCTGTGTCGAAATTTTTGCTAGTGGGCCTTGACATTGCACAATTTTGTTAATATCCTAGCAACCAGTCAACAAAAGCCGTATCGAAAAGAAGTTCTTTTCGACACGCATTTGCGTATTAAAATGGAGTCATTTTGAACGCAAAACAGAAATAGTATATTGTGCAACAAAAGCTGCAAATAACACTTTTCACACCAATGAGACAGTTTGGTGAAACGAGCCGTAGACGAGTGTCATAAAGTCTTTTCGGCACGTGTAGCACACTATAATTTCTCTACGACTGCTACATAAAGGGTCTGGGTGCCCCACTGGGAGTGTGGTAGAAACTTACATGTTACCTATATGGGAAAATTTTTATTATTGATTTATCAGAAAATTTTATTCCTAGCGAAAGAAACTACGTGAGTAAGAGATTCTCGCTAAACTATAACTAGGGACACAGTCCTAAAATGGGGCCACCGGTGTGGGGTCTCTATTTTCTATATATTTTGAAAAAGAGGCTCTGGGGGCGAACCCTAGAATGGAGCCTATGGCACGGGAGGACCATTTTTACAGATTTTGGAATGAAGACACAGGGAGAAGCCCTCAAATTGGGCCCCAAGCATTAAAAGGGGGCCCTGGCATGAGAGTCCCATTTTCTACAGTTTTGCAAAAATGTGCTACTGGGCGGGTGAAGCCCTAAAATTGGGCCCCCTTTTTTAGAGATCTGGAAATGGGATCTCTGAGGGCGAAGCTCTAAATCGGAGACGAAGCCCTTTAATCTAAATACCGAAATAACCGTGTGAAAGTATACTTTGCATACGCCGTGTGCAAAGTATACTTTTCACACGATGTTTGAGATGTCCAGTTTTCAAGAGCAGTTGTTAGTGCTTTTTTGTCTATTTTCAGGGCAGTCGTAGAAAAAAGTTATTATACAAACTTTGCGTATATTATGTTTTGGGTTACTAAATACCTTAGAGTTATATTAGTTTGGGTTTGTACTAAATTTATCTTTAATTTCGAAGAAATTAATATTTTTGTACTATAACCTACATTACACAAAACTTGTTATTAAATGCATTGTTTATTGTTTTATTATCATTTGAACTTTCACACATTCTTAAGAACCTGTCGTGAAGCATCTATAATTTAAATATTATTTCTAAATATATTAAAATTAGAGTGTCGAATGAAATTATAAAATAATTAAATTGTAAATGACTTATTAGTAGAAACTGACTCCATGCGACAATAAAATTTAACGAAATGCACGTCCCCTCGTATAGGACGTGATCCAACGACGGCAAAGTCAAGCAAGCAGGTGCCTGCCGGTGCTCTTTGATCTCGATACTTCAAGGGATTTGAGCTCACTGACGTTACTCTTCCTTGCCTATACTGTGGTAATACTTTGCTTAAATTTGCGGTATATGATAGTACCTCTGATAAAGAAAAAATACTAAACAAAAACTGTGAATCGAGTAGAGATTTGTATAGACGTTCTGCTTTGCTTGATGACTCAGAATCTTGCCAATTAGAAATTTTAAAAAGAGAAGTAATAATTGACTCCAAAGATGAACAAAATCTGAAGATGGACTCATGGCGTTCCACCCATCTAGTCTCGCAAAGTTTTATTAAATTAGATGAGCTATATTTTCTCAAAACGCTAATTCTTTTAGAAGACGTACTAAAAAATAAAATGACCTCTTTTATTGTACCCATAGAGGTGCGTACAATTTGCACTTTACTAGTTTTGAAATTGATAAATTTAACGCATGATTATAGCAAGGAGATTTAAGAGCATTTACAAGAACTTTTTTTAATTCTACTACTGCTCCTTTTTGCTCTCCAAGCATAACACTGCATCCGTCAGTACCAATGCCTACACATTTGTTTAGATCAAATGGATATTTTTTTAATGCGTTTTTCACGGTTGTTGCCAAAACTTTTCCAGATAAAATGGGCTCAATGTCTATGTCGCCAGATTCATAATTTTCCCTGTGACAGTCGATAAAACCTAAAAAGTCTTCATATATGATGTTGTTGAAAACACTACGCACAATTAAAGACATTTGGCTTATATTTCCCATGTCTGTCGTTTCATCAAAAATTATGCTAAAAACCTCTGATTTGTTAACCCTATTTACGATGGTACCTAATATTTCATCACCGATAATACTTATAAATTCATTTTGGATAGTCTTTGAAATATAAGTTGAACGGATCCCGGAATTTTTAAGATGGTCGCGTAACACTTCATCGCCATTTGCCCGATATTCTAAAATGGCCTTAAAATTGCCACGATTGACAGGTGATGCCTGAACAAGGGAACTTTCCTGACTCTCTGCTGATCCTAATGCAAGCTGCCCAGTAATATTTTCGTCACTAACATCTCTTAACGTAATTCCATCATCGCGATGTCCTCTAAATGATATATTTTGGCGCCCTAGTAAAATAATGCATTCAATGATTGGTTTTAATCTCGTCCTATTTTCGGCAACTTGCTGTTTTCTTTTGCTATCTAGTTGGTTTTCTATTTTATTTTCTGGCCGATCGAATTGATTAAGAAAAAAGTGTGCACTCTCAACAGCTCCTCGGTGGTAATTATGACCTTAGTGAGCAACTAAATCTCCGTCCTTTCCATATAGCTTTGAGTACTTTTCTAGAGGTGTTTTAACTAATTTTTTTAACTCCGTTTGCTTATATTGACCGGCTTTTTTTGGCGAATAAAAAACAGTATTTACAAAACAGTCCATTTAAAGTAACTGAGTAGGTAAGCCCAGAAAATTTGTTAAAATGTTTATGGGACAAAAAACATTTAACTTCCTTGTTATTTTTTTTATGGACGCTATGTGGAAATAAAAAATTTTCACTTGGTTTCCATGCATATTTTAAAATACTGACTTTGTCAAAATCAGAAATATTTTCGTTTCGTAAGTACAAACCAACATCTATATTTGAACTATACGGACCTTGTAATGTCGGATGTAAAACAACTGACTCTCGTTTATTTGGGGACTCTATAACTTTAGAACAGCTGGAAGAAGTAGACGGAGTAGCTTCATCAGTCGAATATTCAGTAACTTTTGGTTTTTTTTTCCAAAAAAACCTAAGATTGTACTTTGTCTCTTACTCATATTTCTCGTTTCCTAAAATAAAAGCAGGACCTAAGCAAAGTAGTCTAGTTTCAGCTTTTTCATTTTGTTAAATGGGACACTCTGTATAATGTATTTCCAATCAAAAGATAAATTCTTCCCAATTTCAAATATATATAGGATTTTTATACGAAAATTTCAAAAATAACGTAAGAAAACGCAAAATAATGGCAAACCGCGGCAAAAAAAAAATAAAAATAAATATAAATAGGTGAATAAATAATTTATAAATATAACTTTTTTTTGTTACGAGATTCTTAATCAGCATAAAAAATTAAAGATCTTTCAAATTTAAACCAAGGATCTATCTTTTTAAACAAAAAAGTTAGCCATTGTATCAAATATAACTAACCAATCACCCTGTAGCTAATCTAGAAGATACGCATGAAAAAAATAGACCAACGCGCAGCTCAGAAGAGCGGTAGGCGGCAGAGAAACTAGGAAACTAGATTATACTTTTGTAATCAATACATTAAAATGTTAAATCCAATAACAATGAATTATTCATTTGGCGCCAAATATATATTTTCCTACCTGTCTGGTCTTGTCTACTATTATTGGCTACTTTTCTTTCATTCTCTTATACAAAATCCAAAATGTAATTTTGATTTTATTTCTCTGTCACTGTGTCTATTAAACGAACAATGCAACTTTTGAATGATAGGTACAACACTAATTCGAATTATTCGAAAAATACCTACGTAAATCGATTTCCGATTACTCCTGAACGGATGAGAACAAAACGAAAACAAACGGGTCGCAATGTTGTCAGCTTGTTCGGATCGCAATGTTGTCAGCAGCAGCACGAATTATTCGTGAAAAGGAGTACGTGAGAGTGATAAGATGCGACTTTTACAATTTAAGAGGCTGCATACTTCATACGCTTAAAAGAAATGATAATTATTATATCTGGGTGAATTAATTTTTTATGGTCTTTTTATCAAGATATCAAGATCGACACATTTTAAATATACTGTCGCAGTGGTGTTTGTTTATGGGGGGGGGGGGGGGGGTAATTACCCCCATTACCCCCCCTGTAAATCCGCGCTTGAACCAGGGACTAAACTGGTGGTTACATAATATTAAGAGATCCAAAAAACAAATAGATCGAAAATATTTCTGTGGGGAAATATTTTCAAATGCGTCAAAAAATTGGCTTGCTAGAGAATTTTGGGAGCAACAGGGAAGCTATAATATCGTAGTAACTGTTTGGAACTATATGCTGCGTTTTACGCCCTCAAATGTTTCGCAGGCAATCTGCCTACAGGGAACATTATTATTACTTCTTATAGATAATGTAAATGCATTAATAAGATGAGTAGTGTTCGACATTCTCTATTAAGTGAGATAACCTATTAAGTAAGATAACTAGAATTATCTGGGGCTGGGGCGAATCGGGGAAAATATTTATATTTGCTCCATATAAAAACACAAAGTATAATATCGAAGCCGATTCTATGTCCAGAAATTAGATTAAAGATACCGAAGTTGAATTAAATAACAATAGTTTCTTTTTTCAAGTTATAAATAAGTACGGAACCCCAGATATTGATCTTTTTGCTTCCAAGGTCAATGGAAAATGTAAGAGATATGTTCAGGGAACCAGGCCCAGACAGCATATGTGTTGACGCATTCACGTTAAATTGGCAGGAAATGGATTTCTATGCTCTTCCACCATTTTCACTAATTTAAAGAGTATTACAAATAATAATAATAATAATAATAATAATAATAATAATAATAATAATAATAATAATAATAAATAAATAAATAAAGGTAGACAAAGCTACGGGTATTTTGATAGTGCCAAAGTGATCAACACAGTCATATTAGATTAACCTCTTAATAGATGAACTAATATTTCCCCCCAGCAAGAAACTGAATTTTTCGCCTGGGAGAACCATCCCCTTCACAAACAGTTTCCCTGGTGGCAGGCAAGTTATCGGGGAATCATTAAGATAAAAAGGTAATCCCACAAGAGGCTTCCGGTCATGTTAGCATCTATCTCGGAAAACACTCTCAGAAAGATTACACCAATTACTTTAAAAAATGGTGGAGATTTTCCCTAAGAAATAAGTACGATCCATATACTTATCAATTGGATTTAGTTGTATTATTTATTCTGTAGAAATATGTATGTAGGGCTTTCGTACTTAAGCCTTAATAATTATTATAATAGGCCAGTGTTATTATTGATTTTTGGGATCAATTGGAATGATGAAAATATTTTAAAACGATTCCTTTTAGTGGTATTTACAATAAGAAGCCAGCAACCTCTAGATATTCTATAACGTAGAATCCTAGTCCAGTATAAGATTTTTTGAGTAGAATTTTTTCTTTTGGATTCCTCAACTCTTAATGATTTAGCTCTAGCACTAATTACATGGCTTCTGCTCTCCGCGAGCCAAAAAAGTTTGGTCAATTTCACAGATATCTGTAGATAGAATATACCACAATGATAGAGGATTGAAATAAAATTCTGGAAAATTAAAAACATCTGACGATGGCGTTGGAAAAAAAAAAGAAAAAAAAACAACCATATTTAGTTTTTCCTTTCGTCCTAAACAAACTTTAATTATAATACTGATAATAATACTAGGGATAATTAGTACACTGCTTTAGATGTTTCAAAATAACAAAACTTCAATTATGTCTGGCCTCGACAATAGTACATTATATACGAATAAAGGAATAATACCGTATATTTATTTATACCGTGCTATAGACCATGCAGCAACTTGGGCCGCTTTTAGGTCGGGTTTGGATATTGATTTAATTCGACTGAGAAGTACACTGCTTTAACAAATTACATAATCTACCGTTAGCTAATTAGCAAAGCGGTTTTGCTAAATGCATAATAGATAATATAAATATTAACCATTCAGGAGGGGTTATAACAAAAAAAAAAAAGGAGAAAAAAAAAACCATTGTAAAGTTTCTAGGTATATGACTAACTAAATTAGGTAGCAATTTGTTTAGGTTCTTTTACGTTCGTGTATACATCTATATGTGTGTGTGTGTGTGTGTGTGTGTGTAGTTGCTTTCATACTATAGTTCTGCACTAAAATCGCACTGTATTTTTCTTTAAACATCTACCAACTATCTGTCATAGAAGGACGTAGAAGCGAAGAATAATTATAATATTAATCGACTTACCTGTAAGGAAGATCAATCTTAATTATTCGAGCTTCGTAGTCCTTCTATGATAGGGCCCACCACACCCTTATACGTAATCCCAGACCAGTGCGATTTGTTCCGTCACAAATGAACTGATGGATATGGCTTGGTACAGGGCCGGCCGGGGTGATTGTTTACTTATCACATTCTTAAAACTCTGTGCGCTGATAGGACATAAAATGAGACCTACCAACTATCTGTCATAGAAGGACTACGAAGCTCAAATAATTAAGATTGATCTTCCTTACAGGTAAGTCGATTAATCTTATAACTCTTTGGCCCACGCCTTTAAACTTAATTAAAACTGCTGAGTGACCCTGGTATATGGACCGTTTGTCAAGCAATTAACAAATCGTGTTACACATTTTGATAAAAGTCACGTTACCATTACTATAGTAACATGCGTTTAGTATTGTTTTAGTGTTTGCAGCCTTTACGTTCATCCGATATGACTTTCAGAATCAAAATAAAAACGCAGGTTGAATATTTTCTGCAAATCTTCTGAAATTACGAAAAATACGTATATACTACGGAAGTAAAGTGATTTTAATCTCTTGAATGATTGTTGCCCTCGGACAGACCCGCCGTACAAGAATCTCCACTTGCAGGATTAGATAGGACACTGTAATCCCTAGATATATAATATACTATTATTAACTGGTCATCTGTCTTTATTTCAGTTAAGATATACATTAAAAGGAAGCTAAAATATATCACTCCAAAAATATAGTATGGATGTTCCCTAAAGTATTTGCGCTTAAAAATTCTTTAAACGTTTCACTTCAATTTCTCATAATTTTGGCATTCCCGGTAAAATACATTTTCTGCAGTCGAGTCATTTCACAACATGGCATCTTTTCGTTTATGATGTATTACTGCAATTTTCGTCGAATACATAAGCAGAAAAAGGAGATCTTTTTGAGAGTATGTTTAAAGTTTGAAAACATTTATGAATCTGGTTTTAGAGGACAGATTTATGCGAAAAGGAGATTTTTCCGTTATTGATGTGAGAATTATTTTAAGCATTTTGTGCACTACCATACTTAAGGATTTAATATGTTATCATCAATATTTCTGCCTAAACTCTACTAGATGGGAAACGTTAGTATTAGAGAAATTATTACTAGAAAAAATCAAATTTAGGATGAATACCTGCTTTTCCTTACCCTGATCAAAATATTTTCGGTCTACTCGATTTTTGTTTAATTTGTCACACTAAAATATCTCAAAAGGGAAATATTAAAATATTTTATTAGAATTCCCAATACGTTCCTAAATTTATTAAAATTATTCTCGTCTCTTATGGCTTCCTGTATAGAATTTACCAGTTACTTGTATTTATAGGTTTGAACTTTTTCAAAAAAACTGTGGTATGTTTTTGGGACTTTATCATATTGCCATGTCTAGTTTGCTATTAATCGAACCTCTTTCTGTTGATTAGAAATATGATTTGAATAAAATAAAGGACATTCTATAATTTAACATGGAATTAAAAGCTGAACAAAAATGTTCCTATTGTGGAGCGAGCTACACTATTTCAAAACGTGGTTGGTGTTATTGTGGTTCATCTGATCTCCAAAACTTCGATTAATACTAATAATTTACACCCGTCAATATGCTATTTTTCCGTCGCCAGTTGCGGTGGTGTTAAATACTCACGAATTTATTAATTGTTTTACTGTATTGCACAAAAGAGACTTGGGGTAACAGAAAATATCTACATTTTTATATTGACCACTATAAACCACGACTACCTACAGTAATGTATATTATATACTTGTATTATAATTTACAATGGAAGTATGTTAACTATTTGGTATGGTGGTATGGTATGGTAGGTAGAGGGGTCGCTCGGCAAGATATACTCTTCTACACGTCAATCACAATCATAATTATTGATATTTTGTGTATCTCCTTTCATTTTACACGAAAATTCCTATCTCTTTTAGAACCTCAGAATATTTCGAGTGTTGAGCTTTTGTAGATCTCCGGGGTGTCACAAGGTCATTTTCGCGATGCCTACACCTTTGGCGAGTCAGTGCCTGATATTCGCAAAGTAAGTGCTCTGACGTTTCAGCCATAGTTTGGCAGAATCTGCATCGTTTGTCAGTGGTTTTCCCCATTTTCTTGAGGTGGTGCCCCCAGGGGCCATGTCCAGTGAGAAGGTCTACGACCAGTGTTATCTCATTTTTTTTTGTAGCTTGAGAACCTTTTTTGTGTAGTTAAGCGAGTGAGAGATGAGTCATTTGTCATTTGCTGTCTCTGCCCAGGTGCATTGCCCTAATGTATTTCTTTCCGCCTTTATTCCCAATTTCTGAGTTCATTCATGACGTGTCCTCTAGTGATGCCACAGAATAGTACAGGCCCACAAAAGGCATTCCGTGCGAGCTAGTCAGCTGCCTTCTACACTCTCGTGCCCTGGTTCTCACATTAGGGCGAGTCTGTTTCTGTGCAGTTGATCTGCAGCCATCCGACAATCCCACACTAGCTGGGAGTTGATTCTGCTAGATGCTAGCGCTTTTAAGGCTGCTCGACTATCTGATAGGATATAGATCCTTGCACCTCTTAGGACTTTTTGGCACATTCAGAGATTGCTAGCATTTAGTTCTGCTGAGAGATTGTGGGAGTGTTTCCCAAATGTGCAGAGATTCGACACCTAGGTCCGTAAACTCCGGATCTCACTCCTTCTTTCATATTTGATCCATCCATGTACGAGACAAGTGATCCCTTCTCTAGTTGTTTTAGCCTGAACAAGTTCCTTTGTAGTATTGCGGTCTTCAATTACCACTTCAAAGGAGCGTTCAAAATGATGTTTTGTTTCCATTTGTCGGTTGGTTTCGTCATCGCCTCTATCTGGATGTGGTTCAGAATGTTAAGGTGACTAGTCAGCTTTCCTGACTTCAGTTTTGTGTGACTGGTCCAGGCCTTCTTTTCTATGCATATATGCAGGTCAAGTAGGGTTTTCAGAGCTGTTGCGGGGCACGTTTTCATAGTCCCTGTTATACCCAGACAGGCGAGCCTTTGTACTCTTGTTAGCTTTCGTTGTGATGTTATTTCCTTTGTATTTACCCACCACACTAAGCAGGCGTAGGTTATAATAGGTTTTACAGGAGTACTATAAGACCACTAAATGATGAAGGCATTTAGGTCCCATGTTTTACCAAAGAGTCGTAGATATTCCCAAAGCGCTGCCGTTGCTTTTTTGATAGATATTTCCAGGTGTTGGTTCTAGCTTAGTTTCCGGTCAAGAACGATGCCAAGATACTTAACCTTTTTTGAAAGCTCTACCATTGTTCCACCCAAAGTTCAGCATCCTTCTTTTTTAAATGGGATCACTACGGTTTTGCTTGGGTTGACATTTTTAGTGCTTCCTGTGTACACCATGTGCTGACAAGTTTGAGTGCACTTTGCATACGTTCTGAGAGAACGTTGTCATGCTTGCCTCTCATTATTATAACTATGTCATCTGCGTAACTTTGGACTTCAAAACCTGGTTCAGTCAGTCTTAGCAGTAGATCGTCAACAATCAGAGATCAAAGAATGGGCCATAAAACCCCTCTTTGTGGGCATCACTTTATTACTTTGACTGTGATGCCTGTTTCTCCAATGGTCGCGGTGAGCTCACGGGTGGTTAGTATGGATTTTTATCCATTTTGTAGCGGTTGGTTCCACTGCTCTGCAAGTTGTGGCGCGCTGAATGGATTCATGTATTAAATGCCCCCTCTATGTCTAGAAATGCACACAGCGCCGCTTCTTTTTCAGCCAGTACCTTCTCTATATCGCGGACGATACTTTGAAGAGCATGGGTGGTAGATTTCGATGGTTGGTATGCGAATTGTTTTGCATGCAGTGGAGCATTATAAAGGAACTTGCTTCTGACGGGCGTATCGATAATCTTTCGATCTTTTTAAGAAAGAAGGAGGTTAAGCTAATGGGGCGGTAAAACTTTGGCTCCCCTTGTGATCGTCGCCCTATCTTTGGTACGAAGGCTACCTTAACTTTCCTTCAGTTTTTGGGAATGTAGCCAAATGCAAAGCTGGCTGTGAAGATTGATTGAATGTGTGGTAGTAGGTGTTCTATACCTTGTTGCAACAAAGCTGGAAGTATTCCATGTACTCCCAGGGATTTATAGGGTTTAAAGCTTCCTATCGTCCATCTGATTTTGTTTTTGGTAAAGATTTTGTTGGCTAGACCTTTTACGCTTTTACAGGCCGCTGAGCGGTTTCAATGGGCTCGGTTTCTTGTGCCAGGTCTTCTTTGGCGATTATGCTTGACCAGGGAAAGTGTGTTTCTAGAAGAATCCTTAGACTTTCTTCAGGTGTCTCAGCATAGGTGACTGGGCTCTATTCTTTAGTAGGCCGATTTTATTTGAGTGCTCCTTGGACAGCCCTTTTGTAAACTAATAGGCGGGTGCTAATTGATCTATCCCTTCACAAAAGGACCTAAAATTTCTTCTTTTGGATCTACGAAGCTCGGATAGGATTTTATGATAGTTATCCCAATTCCCCAGTCTTCTGGCTTCATTGAAGGCTTTCCTCGACTCAGTCTTGCTTGTTTAGTGTCTTGTTCCACCATGTCACATTCCTTTGCCATCTGTTTCACAGGACAATTTTTTCGTAAGAGGCTATTATAGTACTTTCTAAGTGTATCGAGGCTACATCAAGTTCCTCAGTAGTTAAAGCGAACAGCGATTCGCCCTCAAGCTCCGACTTTAGATACTCTTTGTAGGCAATCCAATCGGTAAGTTCGGGTACTCGGTTGCTAACCTTTTTAGTATTTTCAACGGATATGTCGAAGCGAATGTGCATGTGATCGGACATTGCGTGAGTGTCCGAGACATGCCAGTTGATTATATAGTTTTTTATAAATGGGGTAGTTAGCGTTATATCTAAAACTTCTTTTCTTACCGCATTCATAAAGGTTGGTTTGTTATTATTTAAGCACTGCGCATCTCTGAAACTAAACATTACCTGACAAAATGATGAAGGAACAACAACAGAATTATTCAAAAAATTAGATAAACCGTTGCACGTTGCGCAAATAAAGAATAGCTTGTGATATATTTTTATAATATGCACCCTTCAGATTAACTGAAACTTTGTGGTTTTTAGCTCCAAACATTTTCAACTGTGAGGATTTTATGATATCATCATAAAAATAACTGTACAACTACTAGTTAACGTTAAAAGTGTTGCACGATATGCATATACAATGTTTTATGAATTTTTGTAATAAAATTACGATTCACTTTCCTTAAACTAAACTAGAATAAACTTTTATTTTATTACTTTTGTGCAAAATTTTTGTAGCATTTACTTTTTAGATACAAAAACTTGAATGACATGCCGAAGAGAATTTATTCCTCAAACAATTAATACAAGCTTAGTTCCTTTCCAATTCAAACTTTGTGTGTTCCAGACAGCCATATATTCCAAAACTCAATTACTTTCTCTCCAGAACTTTTACGATAGCTGTTCTTTAATGAAGTTACGCTTCATTTTCAACGAATATCTGAACATCAACTATTTATGTAATATTTGCTTGATTCTTTTAGTTACTCCAGGCCATATTGGAGAAAATAACAAAATACTTAAACTCGACGAATTTAAGGTATATTAATATTTTAAGAGTTAATTTGGCCTTTTGATTATACCGAAAATATCTCGTATATTTTTTGATTGCCGGTAATCATATAAAAATATGAATATTATTGTACAATATAAATTATACCTGGCGACGGTCACAAACAGAAGTGGGGAAAGGATATTTTTAAATTGGAGTTGATCAAAAACAGGCTCCAAACCTCCATGTTAGAAGACAGGCGCAACGCTTTAGCTTCATTCAGCATTGAAAGTTACATTTTAAGAGAATACAGTTATGAAGTTATTATAAGTAGCTTCATTAGTGCGAAGTGTAGTCGGAAACTAGTTAGCTATTAAATCATTAAGAGTATGCGACATTGTCGTTTTTATTAGATTATTTGGAAAAGTACTATTTGAAACCATTAAAGTAGATTACCCCTTTGATGTTCAGTTCTTTTTATTTTTATTATCCAATGAATCCATTCAATTCTAAGTGCTGTATAGGTACGTCATACGTAAATTTTGTATAATTTAACAATAAACATTAAACGGTTATTGTTAAGTTTTAATTAGATAATTGCGAAAAACACGGTTTTTGAAGGTTCAAAAGTATATATATTTTCCCCGGTAGGACCGGGTCGCATTTTTCCGTCTCCTATTCGGCTAGCGCAACCGAGTGCGCTAATCGTGTAGGAAACGGATGCGGGACCTGCATCTCCGTTCCCTAAGGGGTTAACGCACTGATTTGAGCACCTGGAATACGCTGTTATATAATATTTCACTTTTCGTATGGCTCTAGTTAACTTGAATGTTAAAATGTACAACTTTAAAAAAAAATTCGACGGAGATCTTTATTACAATATGGTAGTTATAATAAGAATGTTTAATAATGAATTTGACCTATATTTATAGCATTTCTGTGAGAAGTATAAATGTACTTAAGCTGCGGTTCTCTGTGAATATCCGTGTTCCAGCCTTATCATAACTCCTCCACCTTTAGAGGGAGCCTACGGGGTAGTGATTAGTTCGGGAAACCGACGTTCGTGTGGACCTCTTGGATAGCTACATCATGGGTAGTTGGAGGTCGATTTCCTCTGAGACCTCTTCTGAGTCGTATGACCACAAAAATGACGATTATAACGGTAATCAATAAATATGTTAATATTGACCAAAAGCTGAATGAAACATAAGGTCCATAGATAACCTTCGTAGATACCGAGTCTAATTCTTTGGGAATCTAGGGCGCTTTTAAGATCTTTCAATTTGTCTAGGTTTACATTCTTGATTTTTAATGGTTTAAAATTTGTTACACTTTGTCCAAGGTGATAGTTTGAAGTTTTAAATTGTAGTTTTGGTAGTTCTACGATTTTGTAAATTTTTTTGGGAATTTTGGTAAGTTAGTTTTGTACACTCCCGATTTGAACTTTACAGTTTGTGTTTATTTCAATTAAGAAAGTTCCATTTAATAGTTTTTTTTCGCGATCGTTACCACATTTTTGTTTTTCAATAACAACATTAAGGGAGATAACAATCCATTTACTACTTTCTACTTTTTGAATTTTTATATCGGTGATATGAACAGGTAAAAGTTCACAATTAGAAGAGTCCTTGGAGAAACTTAATAATTGTACTTCGCAAGGTGCGTCTTCCTTTTTTACTTGGACTGGACTTGTTTCTTGACAGATCCTTCGTCGAATAGCATGTGGGTTTGTTCATTTAATATAAGGTATTTTGATTGGGGTGAGATAAGGAAAAATTAATTATTTTGAATAATAGGGAGAGCATATAAGTGATAGTAATCATAACTTACATTATCTACTATCGGAATTTCCAATATAAATACTGTTTCATTTTCTTTTGAGTAGCTTTTAATATTTATTGTTTTTTCAAATAATGAAATATTTTCTACTTTGGCTCGAATGGGAGTTTTTTGTTAGACAGATGTTTACTTATTAATTCTACTTCTTCTACTAACTCCTTTGGTTCTATCATTGAGTTATGGAACTTATTCAGTTTAGAGAAAGTTATGGCAACTTCCATTCTTTCTAATGGCCATTCTATACGGGCAGTTAAAACGCGGCTGTTTTGCCGCTAGGAACGGCCTATTTAAAGAAAACGTATGCATTTAAATGACGCTATCTACATGAGCGTTTTTGCTGCTTCCTCAGTCGGCGTTGGAACCGCCAGTGGCCGTTGCAGCGCCTCTGGAGGCGTTGCGGCCGCTAGCGGCATAAACGCGAATCAAACTACACGAGGCGAAAATACGCGATTGTGCCGCATCTACGTAGGAGTGACGATCGCAGCTGCAAAACAGCCGCGTTTCAACTGCCCATGTAGAATGAGTCCAGCGTTTCGGTCGCTGTTTAACAGTCGCGTTTTGACAATCACGTGTAGATTTGAGAAATTTGGTGCGGTTGCTAGCGGCAAAACAGCCGCATTTTAACTGCTCGTATAGAATGGCCCTAAGATGTCATAAATTTCCTGATAAGCTGAAGTTATTTGTAAAATTGCAATCTGAATATTGAAATACCGATTGTATTTTAAATCTCTGATTTCTATTATTCTAATAGTTTGCTCGATTAATAATATTCTGCTTTGGAGCTTAGTTTGGTTATTCGTGAATATTTGCATTGATTTGTTAAAAGTATTGATTGACTTATCTAGTAATGTTATTTGGTCTTTGACTAATGTTTTTATTTTCATTTGATTGTTAGAAGGTCGTTCTATCGCGTTTTCATATTTTAGGCGTCGTTTTGATCTAGATTACCGGTTATGGATTTTATTATATTTACTTTACCTACAATTCTATTCAAATTTTGCATACAGATTGAGTTCGTATGACAATACAATATATTATGATAGTTTCACTCCCTAAGGGATTGAAGGGGGTTGAAAAGGGTGGTTTTCTAAATTTAATCTTTAAGGGGTGGTTATCTGTATCTCGAGAACGGTGATACGTAAAGAACTCATTCTTTAAGAATTATATATTTATGATAAGACAAAAGAGAAACTACTAAATAATAATTTGAAACTTGTAACAGACTAAAATAAAGACTTGAGGCGCATAAAGCTCGACCATAGAAATATCTGTAATGCGCCCCATGTTTTTATTTTAGTCTGTTAAAAGTCTCAAATTATTACTTATTTTGCTAGTATTGCACTCTATATCTTACCAGTCCTTTTAATCTCATAATGCTCCAGGTTTTTGTCTTAATTATTTTCAAGTTTTTAGTACAGCTAATGATATAAAATAAAACATATTAACTTAAAAGCTTTTTACCAATTTTTATTAAATGGGATACCCTTTAAATCAAAAACGGTTTTCTTGGCGAAACCTGTATCTATAACAAACTGCAACAAAAAAAAATCAGAAACAAAAAAGGCAAGTTTTTGAAACAACCTGTTCGAAAGATACGGACTATAGTTACTTATAGGTATTTTTATATAGGAATGATAAAACCAAAAAAAATAATTTATAGAAAAACCTTTTGTTGTCATCACGGAACCCATAAACGAGTTAAAATGAACGAAAATAAAAGAGGGAATTCAAAGAATACCGAATGTCCTGCAGAACTGACAATTACAATAAAGTTGTGTGCCAAGGATGCCAAGAAAAAAGATCCCTATGTAAAGGTCTGCACCTAATAAAGGATTGGAGCAGTTAGGTAATAAAGCAGGTAATTCCAAAAAAGAAGTAGGCGCTTTACTAGTACTTGCATATCAATGCATGTTTTTTAATATTTTCGTGTATTTTTGGAATCTAAAAAAATAGCTAAGCTAAAAGTAAGTAGCGTGCTCTGTTTAGATGTAGGATATGCTTTTTAAATTTAGTTTTTCTTTCTAGGTTTTAAAAATGTATAGGAAAGTTAAGGGTGTTCCATTTGAAGAACATAAATTTTGATATATACCAATTTCCTATGTACAGGGTGTCCCAAATTCGAGCCTCATCATTGGGATCTCGGAAACTAGAAGAGATCCGAGGTTGGTTAAATGGAGGCAAAGTTGCGCAATTTGATGCTGATTAAAATGCCACCTTAAAAGTTAAAAAAATCCGAATACTTCCAAAGATATTTAGAAAAAGCCGAATATTTGCGATTTAATTTTAATTTTTTTATGACTCTATTTGAATAGATATAACAAAATAAATTTCATATTCTTATTGCTACTTTTTCTGTTCTACAAGATGGTGTTATCAGATTTTCAAACCAACGTTTCGTCTTTGAGCTGCCATCATCAACTTTGGTTTTTTAAATACGGCCCTGGATTTTTTATTACGGATTTTAAGAGCATCTAAAGTCCCAAAGCCAATGATGTATCGCACTTATTCGAAAAATTCATATTAATGGCATTTTCCATAAGACCTCATGTGTTAGAGAGAGACAGGAAACATATTTTTGTTAAGATTTTACCAGGACATCATTAGAATGATTTTTCGAATATGTGCGATACATCATTGGTTTTGGGAAATTAGAAGCTCTTAAAGTCCGTAATAAAAAATCCAGGGCCGTATTTAAAAAAAACAAAGTTGATTATGGCAGCTCAAAGACGAAACGTCGGTTTGAAAGTCTGATAACACCACCTTGTAGAACAGAAAAAGTAGCAATGAGAATATGAAATTTATTTTGTAATATCTATCCAAATAGAGTCATAAAAAAATAAAAATGAAATCGCGAATATTCGGTTTTTTTCTAAATATCTTCGGAAGTATTCGGATTTTTTTAACTTTTAAGGTGGCATTTTAATCGGCATCAAATTGCGCAACTTTGCCTCAATTTAACCGACCTCGTATCTCTTCTAGTTTCCAAGATCCCAATGATGAGGCTCGAATTTGGGACACCCTGTACACCAAAATTAATTTGAAAACATGCGCCTTGATACAATCCCTCATACATGTAAAACATACTTTGCTTCCTTTTTCCCGATTTCCTATAACAATATAGTCCTTTCAGTGGGACTGCATACGTCATGAATGAAATCAAGCGTATTCATATGTGATTTGCTGGTGTCACCATTGTCACGTAGGATATGCAGTCTTGCTGAAAGGACTGTATCTACAATCAACCGAAGCGAATGAGATACCTGGATATGTAGCGGTCATAGAATTCAAAGGAGATCGCAACCATACTCTAGCGACTGCAGAAGCAGCGTCCTTTTTTCGACCAAGTGATGAAGTTCGGTGACGTTTTGAAAAATACTTTAATGACGGCTTAGGCTTAACCGAATCTATGAATTTTCACGAGTCAAAACTAGAATTGGAATTTGGAATTGATAGTGCTGAGTTTGCTAATGCAAAAATTAACCCGAAATATCGTAGCGTGCAGCATTGGTTTAGTGAATGGCGAACACTGAATTTGGGATCTCGTTATGGACCAGGGTCTATACAGGTTTGAGTATATACAATTTTTATTATTAGTTACTATTTTTACAACTTTTTTTAGAAATTAAGGGAAAAGAGGGGGATATACGTTAAAGGTGGCATTATCCTAGAATATCAAGAAGATCCTTATTGTATTTTAATTGTGACTAAACTGATGCAAAGAGCTCACAATCTAGATTTTACAAAAGATATAGTGTTTGTCGATAGCACAGCTTCTTATAATGCTAGTGTACATTCAGTAACGTTTATGCTAACTCCCTGTGCAGTCGCAGCTGTGCCTCTTGCTATATTTATTATGAAAGGACAGTCAGAAGAAGACTATAAAACGGGATTTCAATTACTTAAACGAGTTTACAGTCGGCATTTAATGGTCAAGATTATCCAAAAATTTTTATTACGTATGACAGCGATGCAGAAAGAAATGCAATCAGACATGTGTTTCCTCAGTCAAAAACCTTCTTATGTCGATTTCATATTTTACAAGCCGTTTGGCGTTGGTTGTTTGAAAAACAACACGGCATAGAGCCAATTCATCGAAGGACCCGATATAATGCATTTAGAGACATTTTAAATGCCGAGGATGAACAGAAGGCCACACAATTTTTTTCTATTGCAACAGGATTAGTAACAGATCAATACCTCCAGGAGGTATTGAACAGATTCTGCAAAAAGTGACCAAGAAGACTCTATAAATGAGAATTGTGATAAAGCGATAGGAGTTCTATATTTAGAAAATATCCACAATGGATTAGTTACCTTGAAAAATACTGGTCTAAGAAGAAAGATTGGTGAATGGCCTTCCGTGATTCAAGCACCCATGGTCACCAGACAAACAACTTTTGTGAAGTCAGCATCCGTCTCTTCAAGGGCGTTGTTCTAAGACGAAATAAGGCGTACAACATTATAGCCCTGATAGATTTTATTGTTACTTGTTTTCCACCAAACAAAAAGTTATAAAAAGATTAAACTCCATAAACACAAAAACATCATGACAGTCATTTTTAAATACTGCAGGAAGCTCCATTTGCTTGAGTCATAGGACCAACTTGACTATAAAGTTACAGCCAACGTCAATTAACCGACGCAAAGTAGGAACGACGAGGGGCTGTAAACCACTCCCACTTCGGGAGGTCACCAAAGGAAGAGCCGAAACCCAAAAAACGAAAGCGAAATCTGGCAGCTAACGTTGCAAAAAATCAAGCGAATGCCAAGTCCCACGGTACTGGTCACTAAATAAAGTACCTAGTAGAGTTTTAAGTTTAGTAGACTATTAGGTTTTGCTAAAAAATCTATATTTAAATATGTTTTCTTCCCTTTTATCATTTATGTTATGTTAAGTAGGCATGGGATTTCCTATTACACTAACTTTGGGATCACTTCCTCAATAAATACTATGCCAGTTATCCTATACATAATTTTTCTTTCTATCTTTTAGGGTGTTCAAAATATATAATTACCATCCCCAAAAAGTGCGAAATATCCAACATCTGTTTTACTCTGTACCTCAGAAACGAAACAATATATCTATTTTAAGTACTTGTACATTATATTGAATAAATACCTACATAGTGTACAAATCTCGTTAGGGTATTGAAAGTTGCACAGAAACTTGCCACAGACTCGTGAATTTCTCGAGGTTCTATCTTTTCTAGCAGTTTAGTTACTGCCGAAAAAACTTGTAATTACACGCAATTTGAGATATAAGTGCATGTCCATGCTATGATAATAAAAATATTCAGTGTATTTTATATCGTGGCTCATTCTGACCAGTCATTAAGCATTTATGCACACATCAACATTCCGACCTAAATTTCAGCACCGCTCAACATTCTGGTATCGGTTTCGGCACTTCGCCTTTGATTAGTTGAGAGGTTCAAATCGACCAATAGAATTTGAGCGGGAGCCAAATCCTATACTGGAATGTCAAAATGCTCCCGGATTATTGTGGTTAAAGTCGTGGAACTTAGGGTATGTCATTGCTGTGGTGTTTCCGCATATGAGGTACCTGCGACAAGTTTAGGTTTCTTTAATTCTTTTATATGAATAGTTTCTTTGATTTATTTTTGTTAGTGATTTCTACTTTATTATTTTCAAGAATTTGGGTTATTTTGAAAGGTCCTAGAAACCTATTAGATACATTTTTTATCTCTATCTTTGGGGTTTTGTTTAAAAACCGTTTGACCTAATTTAAATTCTTCGTTAGTCTCTCTCTTTGAATTGTTGCGGGATAACACCTTTTCTTTATGAGTTTCTATAATATTGTTTACTTTGTCATAGACGTGCTTAAGCTTTTGTAGTATAACGTACCCGGGTCGATTCAACATGGTTGAATCAGATAAGTAAAATTGTGCTTTGTCTTTGTTTTGCCAATGATCGTCAAATTAGATTAAAAAGAAATGGATTAAAGAGGACCAACACCTACGTTGTGTTATTATTATATCTTGCACAATTTTACTCACTCATTATGCGCTTCAACGGAACACATTTAGGGAAACTTGAGGGAAAGGTGCGTCATGTAAATTAAACCACAGATTCCTAATACGCCTAATTTATTAAAGAAAAGCGTGCCGGACTCAGCCTGGAATTCACGAGGGGAAAGAGTACGGCAGAGAAACCCTCGATCTTAATTTCTAAACCGAATTATGCTGTATAATCTATTAGTATTATAATTAATTGAATTACTGTCTCCCGTACCACAATTTGTAGTTCTACACTTGTAACAAAACATTTAAAACTGAAGAGATAGCTCTTCGGTCGGGAATCGAACCCGAGTCTCCCGCGTGCCAGACGCGGATGTGATAACCACTACACTACCGAAAAGGGGTGTTAGTTAGCCAGTCGCCGCTGGAGGGTACTGAGGTCCTGGGATACGGAGGCTACTCAGCTAAAGTTGAAATTAGGGCCAATATCTCTAGAATGATCATTACATTTATAACTAGGATATTCTCCCGTCAGGGTAGGAAAATGTTAGTAATTTCACAAAAGCTCTTACTTGCAATCACAGTCATACTAAAACCAAAATCACAACACGAAAAGACAGCAAACAATACATTTTTGTTTTCATTTAAAGCAGTCACAGCATAAAACGATTTCATTAAATGTACACCATCAAATATGAATTATCAATGAGAATAAAAGAAATAATTATGCAAATTATGTTTATAACAATATCCAAATATATACACATGTTATGCCATCAAATATGAATTATCCATGAAGATAAAGAAATATTGATGGACATAATGTTTATAACAATATCCAAATATATACACATCTTATGCCATCAAATATGAATTATCCATGAAGATAAAGAAATATTTATGCAAATAATGTTAATAACAATACGAAAATGTATACACATGTTAGGCCATCAAATATTAATTATCAATGAGATTACTAGAAATATTTATGCAAATTATGTTAATAACAATATGAAAATGAATACACATGTTAGGTCATCAAATATTAATTATCAATGAGATTACAAGATATATTTATGCAAATTATGTTAATAACAATACGAAAATGTATACACATATTAGGCCATCAAATATTAATTATCAATGAGATTAGTAGAAATATTTATGCAAATTATGTTAATAGCAATATGAAAATGTATACACAAACATGTTAGGCCATCAAATATTATTTATCAATGAGATTAGAAGAAATATTTATGCAAATTATATGTTAATAACAATATGAATGTTAGGCCATCAAATATTAATTATCAATGAAAATAAGAGAAATATTTATGCAAATTATGTTAATAACAATATCAAAATATATATACACACGTTATGCCATCAAATATGAATTATCAATGAGAATAAATGAAATATTTGTGCAAATTAGGTTTATAACAATATCAAAATATATATACAGGTTAATACCATCAATTATGAATTATCAATGAGTATAAAATATATAATGGTACAAATTATGTTAATAACAATATTATAAGTTTCATTTTACCGACTTGTAATGACATATCGCAACACAGAAGCAAAACAATTCACCAAAATAAACCGTACACTCCGATGGCTGCTCACTCTCTATTTTTCCGTTCTCGAGCAATACCTTTCGGATCTCCTCCAAAAAACCTCGCAAAAACTCGACTTCATTTTATGACTTGATTTATCTTTTACATGTATAAAGGGTATCTCAAAATATATACATATATAGGGTGTCTCAAAAATGAATGTATCAGGTCTAATGAAATAGTATTTTAAAGAGCTGTGTTATCTCAACACTAGCTACGACTTTTGACTCAATACAGGTCGATCACCCCAGTTCAGAAATAATAGTTCTGGGAGATTTCAATGCCCACGTCACAAACTGGCTCAAACATCACAACAAGACCGACAACCAAGGTAGAGAAGCTGAAGCTTACTGGCTTACTAGCCATCAGCTGCGGGCTTACTGAACTTGTAGACGAACCTCAGAGAGCGACGAATTCTCCGACCTCCTGGATCTTTTTCTAACCACCAAACCTGACCAGTACAAAATTACAGTTGGTCCGTCATTAGGTACTTCCGACCACAAACTTATTACAACGGTGTGTGAATTGCCACTCATACAGAAGGACCCACCATTGCCTCGCAAAATCTGGCATTACAATTCTGCAAACTGGGACGATCTATAGGAGTTCTACCTAGATTTTCCTTGGCTTGACGTCTACTTTGGTACTGAAGATCCGTCAGTCTCCTGCGATGAGATCACGCAAGTGATCTCCTCAGGAATGGAACCATACATTCCAAATTTCATCAAGTTACCATCAAAATGAAAGCCCTGGTTTGACAGAAGATGCGAAAGAGCTGTAGGTAGGAGGCAGCAAGCCTACAAGTACTGGCAGCAAAATCAGACCGCTGAAAATTATTTTGTCGAAGTGAGAAACGAATGCAAGGACAAACACAATCAAAGGATAAGGAATAAACTTTTGCAATGTCCCAGTAGTTCCAGGAATTTCTGGTCGGTAGCAAAGGCAGTAAGTAACAACTTTACAAAAACGTCTCTCCCACCTATGACGGATGAACGTGGCATCACGGCGACTACAGCCAAGGAAAAATCAAACATGCTCGCTAAAATGTTTTCATCGCAATCTAACTTAGACGTCCCCCAAAGCAAGACTCTCCCCACGATATCGAACATCAACACTACCATGGCAGAACTCAAGTTTCACCACCATGATATTCGCAAAATCCTTAAAGAACTAGATACGCAAAAGGCATCAGGACCGGACGAAATACCTGCCATCGCATCGTGCTAAAGAACTGCGCCAACGAACTAACACCCGTTTTTTTCAGGCTTTTTTCTGTTTCTTACGGAAAAGGGATTTACCCATCTTCTTGGAAAGTCTCTCGAGTGCAACCTGTTCCAAAAAAGGCAAGAAAACCACGCCCTCGAACTATCGCCCAATTGCCTTGCTTCCAATGGTCTCCAAAGTCATGGAACGTGTAGTCAATCAGTCAGCGATAATCAGTACGGCTTTCGCAAAGAGGGATCGACAGGAGATATATTGTCACTCATATATGGAGTAGGGTAATTGAAAACTACGGAGGGTCTCGAGCGATTGCGTTGGATATTTCAAAGGCATTCGACAGAGTTTGGCATGACGGACTGCTCAACAAACTGCCGTCCTTCGGACTGCTATCCTCTTTCTGCAGCTGGCTGGCCAGTTTCCTTAAGAACCGATCCCTACACGTTGCAGTCGATGGACACATCTCGGACACATTCACCATCAACGCGGGCATGCCTCAGGGCGCAATACTTTCGTCAACTCTGTTCCTCAACTATATTAATGACCTGCTGATGGAAACGAATAATCCTGTTTACAATTTTGCAGATGACAGTACCCTTGTTTCCCACTTTAGATCAGAAAACCCCTTACCAGCGACTGAGACTCACCACGGCAGACAGCAGCAGATTACAGCTATTAATCAAGACCTGGAGAAAGTTCAAACTTGGGGCGACCGAAATTTGGTCCAGTTAAATGCAGCAAAGACCCAAGCAGCAACGTTTACCAAGAGACCCAATACAGCGAGCCCTGACATCATTATGGCAGGATTGACCATTCCTTCATCCTCGTCAGTCGGACTGCTGGGTGTCTCGGTTAACAGCAATATGTCATGGCATGACCATGTTGCTAACATCGCAAAATCAGCCTCACAGAAGCTTGGTGCGCTATTTCGCAGCAAAAAACTCTATACACCGCTGTACAAAGCGCAAATAGGACAGTGCTTAGAATAGCTCGTCGAGCGCCATAGGATCGCCCTTTGGTATGTGTGCCATAACTGCCATAAAAAAATACTAATTCCGGACTGATAATACTGCGAGAGCTACCAGTGTCTAGGAGAAAATTTGCTTTTAATTCGAGAATATATACATATGGTAAATTGGCTTTATTTAAATTAAGCGATATTAAGTTGCTGAATCTTGCATTGTGTCCGTGCGAAAATTTACGTTGCCGTTATTAAGTTCGTTCGCGGAATCTACTACAGTTGACGATCCCTCGATGCAAGTAATCTGATCGTTTTCACATATGGTTTGGTTAAGATTATTATATTCAGGATTATAATAATATTTTTTTTCTTCAAACGTCAGTAAATCCGTCATTACTCGACTGTGTAGGCGGCCGTGAAGTTTCGTTTTTCCTCCGCCGGAGCTTTACTTTT
>JAEQML010061592.1:0-25548 GCA_016904865.1 Pissodes strobi
CCCCCCCCCCCCCCCTACAAGGCTAGTGGTGGGGGCACAGCTTAAAGTACGTCCGATTTCGTTTAAAATGGAGGTGGACAAGAAATATGAATTTTGTAACAGATTTTGAAAACTCAAAATGACGCATTCAAATTGACCGATTTGGGGTTAAACTTTCCAAGTCAATTTTAGCTGCCTTCTAGTGAAGTTTCTAAGTAGTCTGTCAAGTAGTTCAAAGTGTAGTGTCCAAGTGCTCTTAAATACCTTAACATTAAATAAAACGCAACGCAACATAAGATAAACTATATTTACAAAGCAGTGACCAAAAAGACCTATAAACAATTCATCAAACATACCTCAAGTCGAGAAAGCATGCGCACCTTAATAATTGGGTATAGGCTAGTCTCATTAAGTTTCTGACCAGTAAACGCTGTTAAAAACTCTATCGTTGGGTCTTTGACCAATATACATTGTTAATCTTTTCTCATTAAGTTTACCTAATATACTTTATTGTTTTTAAGTGCTTTCTTTATCTTCGCTTCTCACCTTACGTAAAGAATCCAGTATTACCATCAGAGTTACACCCCTGCACGCTGAATAGGGCGTGGCATCGCGATTCAAACGTATGATGACAGACCGGTGGAGGCATTAAGAAAAAGTTAAAAGAACTGTCATCACGATTACTCGCGACAATATCCCATTGGCTTCAAAATTGGTGCGCGTTTGTAGTTCCAATGAAAATACAAAACTATGGTGTTGCTTACACTCCTCCCCCCCCTTTACGGCTAGTGGTGGGGGGCACAACTTAAAGTAAGTCCGATTTCGTTTTAAATTGGTATATAGGTTTTTTTTTGGGAACAAGGAATATGAATGTTTTATCGGATTTTGAACATTCAAAATGGCGGATTCGAAATGGCTGATTTGGGGTTAAATCTTGCAAGTCAATTTTAGGTGACATCTAGATATCCCATTGGCTTCAAGATTGGTACGAATTTGCAGTTCCAATAAAAATAAAAAAACTATGGTGTTTTGCTTACACCCCCCCCCCCCCCCCCCCGCCCTTCAAGGCTAGTGGCGGGGGCACAGCTTAAAGTACGTCCGATTTCGTTTAAAATTGGTATATGGGGGTGGACAAGAAATATGAATTTTGTAACAGATTTTGAAAACTCAAAATGACGGATTCAAAATGACCGATTTGGGGTTAAACTTTCCAAGTCAATTTTAGCTGCCTTCTACATATCCCTTTGCCTTCAAAATTGGTACGCGTTTGTAGTTCCAATGAAAATACAAAACTATGGTGTTGCTTACACTCCTCCCCCCCCTTTACGGCTAGTGGTGGGGGCACAACTTAAAGTAAGTCCGATTTCGTTTTAAATTGGTATATGGTTTTTTTTGGGAACAAGGAATATGAATGTTTTATCGGATTTTGAACATTCAAAATGGCGGATTTTCAGACCTGTGGGTCTGTCTGTCTGTAATCAATTGCAAGCTGAATTAGAACTACTTCTAAATATCCGATTTATTTCAGATTTGGCATGTATGTTTGGCTTCCGTAACAATACAATTTATTTCTTTTCTTATCAAAAATCAAAATGGTGGATATAAAATGGTGAATTTTGTTGTTTTGAAGAATTCATGACCACCATCGATCTGTATAACATATTTAACAAAACTCGCGATACTGTTTTTTTCATCAACTTTCTTTTTTTAAATACGCACTTAATTTTTTTTATCGCTTTTTTAGATGATATTGGCGTTATATAGTATTTTTATTTTTTTATTTATTTCTTCTTTTTTCAATTATTTATTTTTCTTTGGCGTAATTTTGAATAGTTTGTTAATTAATTTTAATTTAAGTTGGTATTTAAAAAAAAAGTTGATGAGGGGTATGGAATCCAACGTTTCGCCTTGAAGGGGTCAAAATACGAACTTAAATTAAAATTAATTAACGAACTATTCAAAATTACGCCAAAAAAAATAAATAATTAGCAGAAAAAAAATATATACAAAAATAATGTTCCTTAGCTTTATGAGCCCACAACTGAAAGAGATGTTTGGTGTTTCTATTTACTTTTTTTTTCAATTTTTTTTTCAAAAGGCATTTTTCCCCGACCTCGAACTCCTTCGCCATTTTTTCGCCGAAAACCGCGTTTCCCTAAATTTTTCTTTTTATTAATTTATTTCCCTTATTTTGTTTTATAATACTTTTATTAAATTCTTTCTCCTTTTTTATTTTTTTCCTATTTTCGGAAGTGTGGGTATAATTTCGCCCACTAGCTATACTGGAACATGCTTAATTAAAGAGGTGATTCACTTTGTTTTCCATTTCATTTGATTTTTTCATTTTTTCTGACTTACTACCCTCGCTAAAGAAGTTTCAATTCAATAAAAAAAAAGTAAGAATACATATTCATATTAATAACGCTAATATCATCTGAAAAACGATAACAAAATTAGTTCATATTTAATAAAAGAAAGTTGATGATGACCCCTTGAAGACGAAACGTCGGGTTCCAAACTGAATACCGCCATTGGATAGAGCGGAGAAAGTGGCAATGCAAAAGGGCAATTCAATTTGAAATCCATTTTTAAATAATCCCAGGAAAAAAAATATCTCCGGAAAGACTCGGAATTTTTAAACTTTCTAAACGGCATATTGTTAGGCATCTAAATGCGCAATTTTGCGCTAATTTGACCGACACTGTATCTCTTAAGGTTTTCGAGATCCCCATATATAGACTCGAATTGGAGCCACCCTGTACACCTACTATAAAAATATAAATATTAAAATATTAATTATTAATGATGCTTAACGATACGATACTTTTATAAATAATTATCAAGGTTCCATACGTTATTAAAAGGCGGCCGAGTTGGCAACGATCACAGTTATTTCCCATAAGAAAAGCATTGCCATAAGGCTCCACGCTAACTTTTGAGCTTGAACAGAACAGTAATAAAATATTCTGTGCTACAGGAGATCCTTGAATATTTTGCAAATTGGACTGAGATGAATTGTTTGGCGTTAAATATCAGGAAATGCAACTTTATTACGTTTTTTTGTAATAAAACTCGACTAAATACGGGTACCGTTAATGCTAATAAGCACCCTTAACTAGGTCTGAATAAAAATAGAAAGTACCTACTTTAACATTGTGGATAAAAATTTCACAAAACACATTTTAGCGTCATTAAAGTATGACGCCATATACCATATATATTTCACACATTAAAATTTATAATAATAAATTACATATTATTGGTAAAAAGAGTCATTTACAGTTTACACACCACAAATTAATTTGTTACAGCTCAGAAGTTCCTGGACATCATAAAATATGTTTTCAGTTACAAAAATGTAAGGGTATTTTTGAACTTTATTAGTGGAAGTTCTCTGATACTCAAGGGACCTCTATTAAGAGTATAACCGCCAAATGTCCTCTGGCACCTCTCAAGCCTGCAGCAGAAAACGCGAAGATCATTCCTTTCCGTTGTCAGGTATTCATGTACGTTATTGTTTTTCCTGACATAAATGATACTTTCCAGTATAAATACTGATGAGAGGGTTAGTATACCAGAATTCAGAAAAGCACCCCTGCAATCATCCCGAAAGCGAGCCTGCAAGCAACCTGATTACTACTACATTTATAGAATTTTAGCTTGCTCAAAACAATATTATGAGATGCATAATCAAAAGCTTTACTTAGATCAAAAATGTGTAAAAGGTTATATTGCAAGTCTTCCAAAAGTCCATATTACTGGAGAGCAGATCCAGAATGCCCAGAATGGTACTTCAGTCTTACCTGAAATCAAACTGACCAACATAAAATACTCTGTTGTTTTTAAAATACTTTTTGATTTTTGCTGCCATGCACTTTTCTAGGCCTATAGATAATATTGGGAGCAGTGAGATAGGACGGTAGATGGACACATCCTCTCATCGCCCTTTTCGTAGATAGGTATATAACAATCGCTTTTTCAAAATGTTAGGAAAAGTATTTTCTCTAAAGCACTGATTAATCACATTAGTTACTGGAATTATTATTAAGTTTTTGATAGATATAACTAAATGTACTGAAACCCATAAGCGTCAGTACAATTTTTGTTTTGGAGCGAATTCATGATTTCTCTAATTTCATTAAAAGCGACTTACACACTCAAAATGAGAACTCAACATCCGGAACATTTAGATTTTCCAAATTGTGTAGAGGATCCCTATCACTTTTTGGTGTCTGGTTTTTCAGATTCCGAGCTACACTACTAAAAAAGTCATTAAAACTTTCGGGATTCATTTTTATAACTTTGTTTTTTTTAAGTGCCCTGTATTGCTATTAATGACGTCCCACATGCATTTGGTGGGACTTTTTGTGCTCCTAATCATGTTGTCATTTGTGATTGTGATACATTTCTAGTATAAGATAGTTTGATGGTATGCTTTTTTAAATCATTCTAACTCTTCTCGATTACCAGTAGTGTCATATTGCCTGCAAATTTCATCCAGAAAAAGCAGCCTCTACCTCATTTAGCATAATGCGTCATTAAACCGCTCTGCCCTGTTTGGTCCGTCAGATCTAACCCTGCAGGTTAGCTCCGGAAACGATTACACATAAGCCCCCTTAAGAGCACGATAAGTGTTTCAAATTTTTCATTTACGGATTTATCAGTATCGGCAATGAAATCCTACTTGTATGAATCTACTATATTATAGAATTGAGTTAACCCCTTCTGTGTTAAAGGTCTAAATGTTTGTTTATCAATTTCATTAAACTTACTTGTCTCGCCTATGCTGAAGGAAACCACCTGAACATTATGGTCGGAAAGTCCCAGCTGTAATGTCCCTGCTGAAGAGAACTCTGTGGCAAAATTAACAAAGACATTGTCGAGGCAAGCCGCAAGCAGTTCTACAAGTAAATCCTTTGATCATTTTTTCAAGACCATAACTTGCCAGAAGTCACAAAGTGAAGTGGCCTCTCTATTTTGGATGCCAAGTGGAACATTAAAATCACTTGCCATGACATTATCCCTGTTACCGCCTATCCGTTGAAGGAAGACTCTACCGCCTCCAAGAATGCACCAAAGCTCCCAGATGGGGATCTATAGACAATAATTACATACAAGTTAAAAGATTTGACCAACACATAAGAAAATTAGACACATTTTTCAACATTTATTGCCAAGAAGCTAGTTGTTTCGAGTTTCACCTCTATATTCATTTCGTGCAGTATATCCACTCGCTGTCTAACCATTTAGTTTAAAAGTCCTAAGTTCATATGTGGTCAGCCGATGTTCAGTCATGGCCACCATATTAAAGGACTAGTCAGCCAAGAATGCTTCTAATTGGTGACATTTATTCCTAACTGGCTGCATATTACAATGAAGAAATCTGAAACAAAACTTCCCTCTTGCATGACTTATCTTTCCATCCAGTTAGTTTTAAAAAATTAGCATTCATTACATCATCCCTCTGTTTCTGGCGAACTCCAAGCTTGAAGGAGCTGTATATGTTTTCTTTTCTTGACTTTATTTTATCGCAGATGCAGTCAGCGATACCATTTTTATTGGCGTAGTTTTAGATATTTTCTGCTGTGGTGTCAGCTGTAAAGCCTGAGACAAAAAGCCAGGCATATATTTTTGCAGCTTTTATTCATTTTCGCTTTCCTTATTCCCTTTGATATGAGCAGGACTGCCTTGTGGATCTATCTTACGATTTTGATTTTTGCGTTGCACGAGCTTCCAGTCTTCGTTATTATAATTCTTGTATTTAGTTACTTCATCGACAAAGAGGATGCCAGTTTTTTTGTCATGTTCTTTTGAGTTTGAGGTTAAGATCTCATTTGCCGAATTCTATAATAGAAATGATTTTTGATATCGAATATCGGCTCATCTCCACTTGCTCGCTTGATAGATTCGACTATAACCGGCGGGTTTCCTGAATTTTTGGATTTCGGTATTGGCTTCTGTTGAGATTTAGGATTTCTTCGATTTCCATCTAGTGGCAATCTCTCAGGTTATGCTTGCACTTGCGTAATGGGGATCGTTTCGGAAATCCTGGAATAATTGGAATGTTTGGATAACATTTTCGGAATAATTTGGAAGTTTTCTCTTTTCGTGGCATTTTTCATCTTTTCTTGGAAAGTGACGATTTTTCCTTCAACAGGCATACATTTTTTTCAAGTTCATTTCATCTAACAATCTTCTTATTAGGGCAATTTCGATGTTTTTATCCGTGGAAGCCAGAGTCATTGTTGAGCTCGGTGATCGTTCTGCACTTTGTTTACTCGCTGCTTGGCTTAGACACGATGGGTGGAAAACCTCTTTACATTTTGCACATTTTACCAACTTTTCTTAATTTTTCTTACAGTGAAAATACCCTCTTTTCTCGTCTTTATTGCGCTGTTGTTTGACAACTTTTCGTTCGACGTCATCTTAATAATGTTCAATTGCAATTAATGGATAAAGTTATGGATTTTGGAGTTATTTTCGACAGGAAAGTTTGGGTTAGGGAGTTTGGGTTTAGGGAGCAGTGCAATGAGGCTACAACCAGGGCAGATTTATGGTTTTATTCTAAGATCTGCTGGACAATTACCATTCTGGTCATTAAGAATATTTTACTGCTCTTTGGTGACGTCTATTGTATGGGCACCTTTTTAGAATATCCGCACTGAGAAAATTCAACCTAAATTTTCTGGATTTTGTCAGTTCAGGTTTTCGTCTGGTGACATTGGCCTCTATCTCATCGTAGGATTGTTAGTGATCTTTGTTTTCTTTACAAGATTGTAAATGATATCATAGATTGCCCCGCGGTGCTAAATCAAGTTCATGGTACAAACTATGGGATTAATAGCCTAATAGAGAGGTCATTACAATTAATTAGTAAATCTAAATCCGTTCGGTTCGGTTGCTCACTTAGAGTACCTAAAAGCGAATTAATGAATGATGTTTTGTAGTTGTCTTACATTTTTATTTATTTTCTTACTTAAAGATGGAATGTATTAATGCCACCTTACATTAAATTACATTAAACCCCGTTTATTAGTAAATAAATAAAAGACATTTATGACGAATATGATATCGACACAGTATCGACCGTGGAAGTAAGGAATCGATCTGGCTTTTTATACGTGTTTTTAAAAATATATATGACAAAAAATATAGCTTCCGTTTAGCTAATGCCCGAAAGACCATAAGGAACTTATCTCAATAATTCCAGTCTCTTTACTTTGCCAAAACATTAGATAAATGATTGTTCAAGGAAAATTAGTAAACGAATTTTTGTAATATAATCGTACATCTTTTTACTTAATGCTTGTAACGCTGCAAATGTTACTAAATGCAGTATTGCGATTTTCTCCTTTTACTGGTTGATTTGTGTTATCGACACTCTCGCTACCTTACTTCTCGCAACTTTGCTCCCGATGCTCGAGAGAAAGATCCCTTTAGTGCGTCCCTTGACAGATGTGTTATATATTCTTTTGGGAGAGAAAACTCGTCTGGACACTCCACGCGTTCAGGCAGGAATAGCGACCAATTCTGTGGCTAAAATTCTACTGGTTGACCATCCGGTCTAATTACCGTCTGCTTCGGCAAATATACTACCCAGTTCAGTTCCCGGAATTATCGGTCATATTGCTTAAACACCGATATTTACCGACTAGTGTCTAGGAAAAAAAGGTTTGTGACATGTTAGCGTGTCTGTCTTGAAAAGTGAAAATTGTTTATAATTTAATTAAGGACCTTCCATGAGACCTTCAATGGAGAGGAATTACCTTCCGCTACCTTCAGTGGGACAGAAAACTTTCCGCTACCTTCACGTGGATCGTTCTGTGGGACAGAATTCCTTCTATAGGGTAGAATTCCTTCTGTGAAGATGAATTTCACGCTGACCTAGCTAATCCCGCCATCAGATAGCCGTACCGAGGCCATTTTCTGTCAGAATGACGCAACCACATGGATACGTACTACGCAGGAAGCGACCAGAATCAAGGTAAATCGATTTTAATGTATTTAGGTGCCTTAAAATTACCGTATATATCCTACCGATACATATAATTTTAATTAATGAATTTAGGCAAATGACTGTAGGTCCTTTGCCATTCATTACCGTATATAGCTTACCGTTATATGTAATTTTAATTAATGAATGTACAATCAAATGACTGTAGATCATTTGCTTTAATCACCGCATATTTTTTACCGTGATATATCTTTTTGAATAATGAATTTATGTTTAAGCGACATGCTTATATCGTTTATAGGATCATTATTTCTCGTTTTCGTTTATAAATAATTACAGTATTAAGTTTATTAACTAATTGACTTTGGGCCTTATCTTATATCGTATCCGTTCTCGTTACTATCGTAATTTGACTTAGAAATGTCTAATTTCTTTATTATCGCATCTGATATCGTCGCGAATGTCGAAAGCCTAACAATAGGACTGTAATAAGTTGACTTAACCTTTTTCTACTGCGTATATTTACCTTAATGTTATGCTATTACCATGAGTCAGATAATTATTTGCTTCATTTATCTTATTAACTTAAGTTCAAATATTATCTCATACCGATCCATTCTCTCTCATATCATCATTTAATTTCGTGAATCACATAATAATTACTTGCCTCATTTATCTTATTAAATTGCTGATAACTGACTTAAGTTCAAATATTATTTCATACCGATCTATTCTCTCTCTAATGTCATAATTTAATTTAGAAATTCAAGAAGTGATTTTTTTTTCGTGGCTAATGTTATGATGATCAATTGATTTATTTTTCTTACTGTAACTTTCATACCTGATAGAATAGAATTTATTAATGATACAAGCTAACAAAGCTTTTCACATGTCAATACAATTTGTAGTATAATTAGAAAAATAAGTCAACTAAAATCTACAAAACAACACTCTTACAAATATGCCAAAGCATAGTCGAAGCAACATTATTAGGATAGAATACAGGGCAAAAATAAACAAAATATAGACAAACTTTTAGACAAACTAGGAAGCACATTACACAAACCAAATGCTATATAAGAGGAAAAATCAGAAACTCGAAAACAGTCAGACAAAGGCTGGCGATCCCTCAAATATTTCTTCTAGTGAGAAATAGGCATTTCGCATCAAAATTAGTTTTAGGTATGATTTTTAAAGTTTTTGGCGGCATGAGCCTGACAGCAACCGGCAGCAGGTTGTACAGCTTGATACCATAGTAGTTAACCCCAGCCTGTCCTCTAGTCAGTCTAGTATATATTGTCAGTAGGTTATTTCTATGTCTAGTTTCATAATTATGTTGGTCTGCGTGCGTATCGTGTTCCGAGATATGATGTCTTATGTACATTATGGACTCCAAGGCATAGAGACAGGGCAAAGTGAGTATTCCCAGTTGTACAAAAGTACCCCTGCATTCGTCCCGATACCTGAGTCCGCCCACCACTCTTACAGCTCTACGCTGAAGACCGAATAGGCGATGTCTGATTGAAGAATGCCCCCAAACCAGAATCACATAGGCAAGCCTAGACTGAAATAGGGCAAAATAAGCCACCCGCAAGACTGGAGCGGAGACCCTGTTAGCCAATTGTCTGAGAGCAAAAACACTACCACACAAAGCACCGCTAACCGTATCTTCGTGCTCATGCCATCTCAAATTAGGGTCCAAAGTCACCCTCACTAACCCAACTAACCCAACTTACTCTGGATTGTCCTCAAAAACTCCAAGGTCCCGTGTGGAGGATATCATAGTTATGCTCTTTGTTCTGTTGAAAGCTAATCTATTACATGTGAACCACTCCTCCGCTCTCGACCGCGCCCCCCCAACAACCTCGCCCAAATCCACATGGTTCTTAACTGAAACATACAGCACTGTATCGTCTGCATAAAAGGTGGTCTTCATGTCTGCCATGGCACACTCCATGTCGCTGAGATATATGAGGAAAAGTAGAGGCCCCAATATTGAACCCTGAGGCACCCCCACACCAATCCCCAAAACCCCGGATCTCACACCATCCAACAGGACTGCTTTTTATTCCGCAGATATGAAGCCACCAAACCCAGACACGGCGCCAGCGGCCCAAAGCCCAGCTTATCCATCTTGGCAAGGAAGACATCGTGAGGGATGCAATCGAACGCCTTACTCAGGTCGCAGAAAATGGCCGCAGAGTAGAGTCCTCTTTCAAAGCAATCATGGGTATATTCCACATATTTGAGGATAGCATCCGTTGTGCTCAAAGTCTCTCGGAAACCGAACTGGTTCTTATTTATAATGTCATGGTCCCTATACACTTACAGAGTCTATTCTTTATCGCCCTTTCGAGTATTTTCGAAAGTACAGGTAATATGGAAATGGGCCTGTAATTAGACACATTCTCTACATCTCCCTTCTTAAAAATAGGGATGACTGAAGCCACCTCGGGAAAGACCCGCTCCTGAATGCACTGATTTAACACTTTCGTTAGAGGGATGATGATGTGTTCCCGTATTGACTTCACCAAAGGTATGGTTAATGGTTTATGTATGCCGGATCCCTCCCACAAGGTAACCGGACTCTCAAAACCTGACAAAGACGGTCGGACAACAATGCCTCCACATTGCGGTACTCATATTGGTTTAAGCCAAAATTAATAAAAATATTATCAATGCAATTTGAAATACGAGTGTTTGTATAGATAGTCTGTGCAAGCCCATAGGTTGTTAAAAGGTCAGTCAGTGCCACAGTATTTGCATCATTGGTGTTAAATTTTACATTGAAATCCCCGTTCATTATAAGATTTTGTGTGGGTCGAAAAGTAGACAATATATTGTCTAATGTTTCGGTAAACAGGGGGAATCACCTGCTGGTGCACGATATATGCTAAGCACAGCGACATTCCGAGCATGCAGTCTCACACCAGATACCTCACAGTGCCTTTCCATTGATGGGATATTTAAAGGGGAGAAAGAAAGTGTGTCCCTAATTAAGATCATGGAGCCACCATGACTTTGCTCACTTCGCGAGAAGCAGGAGCCAACAACATAGTTAGTCAGTGTAAAAGTCCTTGCCTCAGGGCTGGTCAACCAATGCTCGCTGACACAGATTACATCAGGCCAAGCCTCGCCAAACTCCGCCAATAAGAATGTCTCCATCTCACCAGCTAAAACTCTGAATATTAATATGTACTATAGATAAAAAAGTGGACTCAGATGCCAAACTGTTAGAATTAACTTTATCTGCTATTGTTACACTGTTAGGAACTGATAGATTATTTAGTTTAAAGAAAGTTTGTAGTTTTTCTGTCGACGAAAATCATACCTCTTCACTCCAACACCTTGGGGCCAGAATTCATGGTTATATAGGATGTCCTTGAGCTGAAAAGGTGTACAGACCATGAAGCATTTATTTTTGGTTTCGTCTGTTGGCAATTCATTAACTTTCACCTCAACGTCGCTGAAGTCTGGCTTTCTTTTTATAAAGTTTAGGATTGCTTCAGCTGTAGCATTCCTTTTAATACGGTAGAGGTAGATCCATGCTTTTTTTCAACTCCACCAAAACAGTCTACCTCTTCTTGAGTTCCAATCCTTTTTTCAAAATTGGGCTGGATTCGGTACTTGTTTATATTTTTTTCAGCTTGGCTAGCTGGTTGATGTTTATTTTTAGTGTATCGTCTTTGAGTGTGCCATTCATTTTCTTCTTCATTTCCTCTGGCAGGAGGATTACTATTATTAGTTTCTCTTCTTGGTCTTTGTGAATCACCATGCATTAAGTTATTAAATTTATTCTGAGGGGTTTTCTCCAAAATTACTTTCGAAACAGTATTTTCAATATTTACTTTATTTACCTTCTGGTGAACAGCTGAGTTTGACAGAACATCAATATCAGCGGCGGGAGTGCGTTCTGGTTCGGTTAGTTCGGTTACACTTTCATGGCTGTCATGTGGTTCTGAACTGTCAGACAATTGATTCTGCAGGTCGGACTTTGTAGATATTTTAGGATTTTTGGAATTTACGATTTGATTGTTGTTAGTCACCATGCTTGTGGCTCCATCTTTTGAGGTCGATGGCGTTTCCAGCTGGGGATTGGGATCAGCTGGTTTGATCGCTATATGGGTGAAAGTGGGGGCAGAGGAACCAGGATTCATAACGTCACCCTTGGTGTTTTCAGCATTTTCCAGCCTTTCCTCCAAGATAGCTACTTTTTCGCGAATGAGATCGTTCTTTTCGTATAGTTCCATAATTAACATGTTTAATAGTCCATTCTTTGTAGAGTAAAACCTAAGACGTTCTTCTGTGGACTCGTCTTTGCCGTTCCTACATTCCGCGCACACAAGTTGCCGGGAACCGACAATTTCGAAACCTGGACATCGTACCATACATGCACTATGAAAACACTTATTGCAATTCACACAAATAATAGATCCCTTCGACCTTTTTACACATAAATTGCAAAGATTTGTTCTCTTAACTTCAACCACAACACGCTTCGCCGCCATCTTTAATTTTAAATCCATATTATCTCGAGTAGAGAATTTATATTGCTAATGTTATGAGAACTACTTGATTCACTTTTACTGTAATGAGATTTATCGAATATACCTTTACCTGACTATCGGTCGTTTCTTATCGTATATCATATCTACTGCCGTTATAGTTTACCGTAATTGAGTCATTGAAATTAACTCATTTATTATATTTGTCCATTATTTGATTTTGAGTTCCCTTAATACAATGTAGTATTACCTTAATTGACAAATATCTCGATAATGCCTTTGTTATTATCTCATTTACTTGTGCATTATTCCTATCGATTTGAACCATAAGTTTTTACTATAATCAGCTGTTCACCTCATAGCAGTGCACGAGTTTATTTAGCACAATTTACAATTTTAAGGTTTCGCTTTAAGACCTGAATCGAACTGAACTCATTTCGTTATCTTAACGATTTACATCTTTGGTTACCTCAGTGTGTCTATTGATTCGATGAGTAAATCATGACCAATTAACAACAATGCTTAAAGCAGGTTACATGCCTCGTCTGCAAACCTAAATTCTATTAGCTAACCCAAACAATCCACAATATAGTCCAGATCTGTTTCCCTTTAACTAGCTTGTATTAAAAAACTTGAAGACACACTTTGGGGGTCAATGAAATTTCTAATGAAGTAAAATCTTAATCAGGCCATCATTAACAGGAAAAATTATTTATTTAACTTATAATCGCATACCTCTTTGCCTAAGTGTATTTAATTCTAATGTTAGACTAATTGCCATATAATCCAGATCTATTTACGTTTAACTGGTTTTTACGGAGAAATTTGGAAAAGCACATTAGATTCGATAAGGGAACTAAAATGTCGGCCAGAGCACATTCGAAGCCACCATCACTACAAAAATATATTTTGGCAATTCGCAACCCGGACCAATAAAAATAAACGTGTTTTTTTTGGAATCGCCCTCGCCAGTTCCCATTTGTATAAGTAGAATTTATGGCCCGATAATGTAGAACGGGGTTTATTTTTCCGCACTTTGCCATCCATAAATTTCGAATTCGTGTTGTGGCTTTTTATATTTTTTTCCCGACGTTAGAAAGGGCACATCTTAATTGGCTCTCCTCCGCATTAAATCCGAAATAAGGTCGGATAGATAATTTTTTTGCAGGCCGAGTCTGCGAATAATCTTTTAAGTTGCCCATATCTTTTGTGTTTTATATACATGCATGTAAATTGTAATTTCCATATAAATTATTAAGTAATATGAATCACATTAGGCAAATTTCGATTCTTGATTATACAGAGCGTTCCCAAATTTCCAAAACATGACGTATGAGTGCCCAAAACCCAAAATATATTTGGTCAATCGTTATTTGCCCATTGAACCGTCTGAATTCGGCTAATATCATTTTCCTAGAAATATTATATCCTGTTTAGATATTTCATTTTCCGGAAAATAATCTGGAAGGCCATTAGGTCCCATCAAAATCCCATAACCGATTTCTTGCAACGTGTTTCGCTAAGCACAAGTTTCGTATATAAGAAGGCCAGATTGAACGTAATACGTTCTGAGAAATACCAGAGGCCTCGGGAAATTTTTCCATAAAAATTAACATTTCACTGATAGAGCTAAGCTAAAATAATTATTATCCTTAGAAATTTCGGGATATGCTTAAGACCACACGACAGGAGTGAAAACTGTTACAAGGCGAGATTATTATTATGAAATGCAACTATTTTTTGTGTTCTGTATTTAGAAACTACTTGCCAAACGACTTCGATGTTTGAAGTAAAATTTTGCCTAGAAATCTCTCATGAAATCGACAGAAACCGCTGCTTATCGCATGAAAAATTTGAAAATTCTTCGATCCTGGCCCTTTTTCTCATCTTTAAATCGTTTTCAATGAGATTTCAGGCAATTAAATGTATAGATCTACATCTAATGTCATACCAAAATATATGCTTTGAAATTTTCCATAAGGCATAAAAAAAGCTATGTATTCAGACTCGCAAAATTGCCGATATATTCAAATTCCGAAATACTCAAAACTTTCAGATTCGCAAAATTGCCGATATATTCAAATTCCGAAATACTCAAAACTTTTAGACTCGCAAAATTGCCGATATATTCAAATTCCGAAATACTCAAAACTTTCAGACTCGCAAAATTGCCGATATATTCAAGTTCCGAAATATTCATAACTTTAACAAATTAAAAAAACCCCGAATTGACGTTTTTTATTCCTATACCATCGATGCAATTTGTTGGTATTTGCTGGTCATATGTGTAGGAATTTTTAGTTGCTGATTTTCTATAGATCCAGTTCACGCTCAAAAGTTAGTGTGGCGCTTATGGAGAACGGCGTTGCCAAGTTAACGTATTACTTGATTTTAGCCTCGTTTCTGCAGGCAGTTAAATAAATGCATAATTTCTTAAGCTGGAGGTATTTTTTTATATGTACAATAAAATTAATAGAAATTATTATATTGAAAATTATTTAAAGTAGTTTTCCAAGACAAAAAAGTAGATTTTTTATCAATTAAAAAAAATAATTACAGGTAACATTTTATTATATTATATAGAATTTATATACAATACATAAAAAAAGTACGGTATTTTACAAAATTTTATTTACTTTTACCTGTGGGTCTGTCTGTCTGTCTGTCTGCCTGTCTGTCTGCAATTTGCAAATCTTGCAAGCTGAATTAGAAGTACTTCTAAATGACTAAACAACCGACTGACTTCAAGGGTAAAGTATGTCCGATTTCGTTTAAAATTGGTATAAGGGGATTTTGGGGACAAGGAATATCAATTTTTTTTTAGATTTCGAAAATTCAAAGTGGCCGATTTTGGATTAAATCTGGCAAGTCAATTTTAGCTACTTCTATATATCTCATTAGCTTCAAATTTGGTACGCGTTTGTAGTTCCACTGAAAATACAAAACTATGATGACTCTCCCCCGCCCCCTTCAAGGCTAGTGGTGGGGGCACAACTTAAAGTATGTCCGATTTCGTTTAAAATTGATATATGGGGGTTTTTGGGGACAAGGAATATGAATTTTTTATCAGATTTTGAAAATTAAAAATGGCGGATTCGAAATGGCTGATTTGGGGTTAAATCTTGCAAGTCAATTTTAGGTGACATCTAGATATCCCATTGGCTTCAAGATTGGTACGCATTTGCAGTTCCAATGAAAATACAAAACTATGGTGTTTTGCTTACACCCCCCCCCCCCCCCCCCTACAAGGCTAGTGGTGGGGGCACAGCTTAAAGTACGTCCGATTTCGTTTAAAATGGAGGTGGACAAGAAATATGAATTTTGTAACAGATTTTGAAAACTCAAAATGACGCATTCAAATTGACCGATTTGGGGTTAAACTTTCCAAGTCAATTTTAGCTGCCTTCTAGTGAAGTTTCTAAGTAGTCTGTCAAGTAGTTCAAAGTGTAGTGTCCAAGTGCTCTTAAATACCTTAACATTAAATAAAACGCAACGCAACATAAGATAAACTATATTTACAAAGCAGTGACCAAAAAGACCTATAAACAATTCATCAAACATACCTCAAGTCGAGAAAGCATGCGCACCTTAATAATTGGGTATAGGCTAGTCTCATTAAGTTTCTGACCAGTAAACGCTGTTAAAAACTCTATCGTTGGGTCTTTGACCAATATACATTGTTAATCTTTTCTCATTAAGTTTACCTAATATACTTTATTGTTTTTAAGTGCTTTCTTTATCTTCGCTTCTCACCTTACGTAAAGAATCCAGTATTACCATCAGAGTTACACCCCTGCACGCTGAATAGGGCGTGGCATCGCGATTCAAACGTATGATGACAGACCGGTGGAGGCATTAAGAAAAAGTTAAAAGAACTGTCATCACGATTACTCGCGACAATATCCCATTGGCTTCAAAATTGGTGCGCGTTTGTAGTTCCAATGAAAATACAAAACTATGGTGTTGCTTACACTCCTCCCCCCCCTTTACGGCTAGTGGTGGGGGGCACAACTTAAAGTAAGTCCGATTTCGTTTTAAATTGGTATATAGGTTTTTTTTTGGGAACAAGGAATATGAATGTTTTATCGGATTTTGAACATTCAAAATGGCGGATTCGAAATGGCTGATTTGGGGTTAAATCTTGCAAGTCAATTTTAGGTGACATCTAGATATCCCATTGGCTTCAAGATTGGTACGAATTTGCAGTTCCAATAAAAATAAAAAAACTATGGTGTTTTGCTTACACCCCCCCCCCCCCCCCCCCGCCCTTCAAGGCTAGTGGCGGGGGCACAGCTTAAAGTACGTCCGATTTCGTTTAAAATTGGTATATGGGGGTGGACAAGAAATATGAATTTTGTAACAGATTTTGAAAACTCAAAATGACGGATTCAAAATGACCGATTTGGGGTTAAACTTTCCAAGTCAATTTTAGCTGCCTTCTACATATCCCTTTGCCTTCAAAATTGGTACGCGTTTGTAGTTCCAATGAAAATACAAAACTATGGTGTTGCTTACACTCCTCCCCCCCCTTTACGGCTAGTGGTGGGGGCACAACTTAAAGTAAGTCCGATTTCGTTTTAAATTGGTATATGGTTTTTTTTGGGAACAAGGAATATGAATGTTTTATCGGATTTTGAACATTCAAAATGGCGGATTTTCAGACCTGTGGGTCTGTCTGTCTGTAATCAATTGCAAGCTGAATTAGAACTACTTCTAAATATCCGATTTATTTCAGATTTGGCATGTATGTTTGGCTTCCGTAACAATACAATTTATTTCTTTTCTTATCAAAAATCAAAATGGTGGATATAAAATGGTGAATTTTGTTGTTTTGAAGAATTCATGACCACCATCGATCTGTATAACATATTTAACAAAACTCGCGATACTGTTTTTTTCATCAACTTTCTTTTTTTAAATACGCACTTAATTTTTTTTATCGCTTTTTTAGATGATATTGGCGTTATATAGTATTTTTATTTTTTTATTTATTTCTTCTTTTTTCAATTATTTATTTTTCTTTGGCGTAATTTTGAATAGTTTGTTAATTAATTTTAATTTAAGTTGGTATTTAAAAAAAAAGTTGATGAGGGGTATGGAATCCAACGTTTCGCCTTGAAGGGGTCAAAATACGAACTTAAATTAAAATTAATTAACGAACTATTCAAAATTACGCCAAAAAAAATAAATAATTAGCAGAAAAAAAATATATACAAAAATAATGTTCCTTAGCTTTATGAGCCCACAACTGAAAGAGATGTTTGGTGTTTCTATTTACTTTTTTTTTCAATTTTTTTTTCAAAAGGCATTTTTCCCCGACCTCGAACTCCTTCGCCATTTTTTCGCCGAAAACCGCGTTTCCCTAAATTTTTCTTTTTATTAATTTATTTCCCTTATTTTGTTTTATAATACTTTTATTAAATTCTTTCTCCTTTTTTATTTTTTTCCTATTTTCGGAAGTGTGGGTATAATTTCGCCCACTAGCTATACTGGAACATGCTTAATTAAAGAGGTGATTCACTTTGTTTTCCATTTCATTTGATTTTTTCATTTTTTCTGACTTACTACCCTCGCTAAAGAAGTTTCAATTCAATAAAAAAAAAGTAAGAATACATATTCATATTAATAACGCTAATATCATCTGAAAAACGATAACAAAATTAGTTCATATTTAATAAAAGAAAGTTGATGATGACCCCTTGAAGACGAAACGTCGGGTTCCAAACTGAATACCGCCATTGGATAGAGCGGAGAAAGTGGCAATGCAAAAGGGCAATTCAATTTGAAATCCATTTTTAAATAATCCCAGGAAAAAAAATATCTCCGGAAAGACTCGGAATTTTTAAACTTTCTAAACGGCATATTGTTAGGCATCTAAATGCGCAATTTTGCGCTAATTTGACCGACACTGTATCTCTTAAGGTTTTCGAGATCCCCATATATAGACTCGAATTGGAGCCACCCTGTACACCTACTATAAAAATATAAATATTAAAATATTAATTATTAATGATGCTTAACGATACGATACTTTTATAAATAATTATCAAGGTTCCATACGTTATTAAAAGGCGGCCGAGTTGGCAACGATCACAGTTATTTCCCATAAGAAAAGCATTGCCATAAGGCTCCACGCTAACTTTTGAGCTTGAACAGAACAGTAATAAAATATTCTGTGCTACAGGAGATCCTTGAATATTTTGCAAATTGGACTGAGATGAATTGTTTGGCGTTAAATATCAGGAAATGCAACTTTATTACGTTTTTTTGTAATAAAACTCGACTAAATACGGGTACCGTTAATGCTAATAAGCACCCTTAACTAGGTCTGAATAAAAATAGAAAGTACCTACTTTAACATTGTGGATAAAAATTTCACAAAACACATTTTAGCGTCATTAAAGTATGACGCCATATACCATATATATTTCACACATTAAAATTTATAATAATAAATTACATATTATTGGTAAAAAGAGTCATTTACAGTTTACACACCACAAATTAATTTGTTACAGCTCAGAAGTTCCTGGACATCATAAAATATGTTTTCAGTTACAAAAATGTAAGGGTATTTTTGAACTTTATTAGTGGAAGTTCTCTGATACTCAAGGGACCTCTATTAAGAGTATAACCGCCAAATGTCCTCTGGCACCTCTCAAGCCTGCAGCAGAAAACGCGAAGATCATTCCTTTCCGTTGTCAGGTATTCATGTACGTTATTGTTTTTCCTGACATAAATGATACTTTCCAGTATAAATACTGATGAGAGGGTTAGTATACCAGAATTCAGAAAAGCACCCCTGCAATCATCCCGAAAGCGAGCCTGCAAGCAACCTGATTACTACTACATTTATAGAATTTTAGCTTGCTCAAAACAATATTATGAGATGCATAATCAAAAGCTTTACTTAGATCAAAAATGTGTAAAAGGTTATATTGCAAGTCTTCCAAAAGTCCATATTACTGGAGAGCAGATCCAGAATGCCCAGAATGGTACTTCAGTCTTACCTGAAATCAAACTGACCAACATAAAATACTCTGTTGTTTTTAAAATACTTTTTGATTTTTGCTGCCATGCACTTTTCTAGGCCTATAGATAATATTGGGAGCAGTGAGATAGGACGGTAGATGGACACATCCTCTCATCGCCCTTTTCGTAGATAGGTATATAACAATCGCTTTTTCAAAATGTTAGGAAAAGTATTTTCTCTAAAGCACTGATTAATCACATTAGTTACTGGAATTATTATTAAGTTTTTGATAGATATAACTAAATGTACTGAAACCCATAAGCGTCAGTACAATTTTTGTTTTGGAGCGAATTCATGATTTCTCTAATTTCATTAAAAGCGACTTACACACTCAAAATGAGAACTCAACATCCGGAACATTTAGATTTTCCAAATTGTGTAGAGGATCCCTATCACTTTTTGGTGTCTGGTTTTTCAGATTCCGAGCTACACTACTAAAAAAGTCATTAAAACTTTCGGGATTCATTTTTATAACTTTGTTTTTTTTAAGTGCCCTGTATTGCTATTAATGACGTCCCACATGCATTTGGTGGGACTTTTTGTGCTCCTAATCATGTTGTCATTTGTGATTGTGATACATTTCTAGTATAAGATAGTTTGATGGTATGCTTTTTTAAATCATTCTAACTCTTCTCGATTACCAGTAGTGTCATATTGCCTGCAAATTTCATCCAGAAAAAGCAGCCTCTACCTCATTTAGCATAATGCGTCATTAAACCGCTCTGCCCTGTTTGGTCCGTCAGATCTAACCCTGCAGGTTAGCTCCGGAAACGATTACACATAAGCCCCCTTAAGAGCACGATAAGTGTTTCAAATTTTTCATTTACGGATTTATCAGTATCGGCAATGAAATCCTACTTGTATGAATCTACTATATTATAGAATTGAGTTAACCCCTTCTGTGTTAAAGGTCTAAATGTTTGTTTATCAATTTCATTAAACTTACTTGTCTCGCCTATGCTGAAGGAAACCACCTGAACATTATGGTCGGAAAGTCCCAGCTGTAATGTCCCTGCTGAAGAGAACTCTGTGGCAAAATTAACAAAGACATTGTCGAGGCAAGCCGCAAGCAGTTCTACAAGTAAATCCTTTGATCATTTTTTCAAGACCATAACTTGCCAGAAGTCACAAAGTGAAGTGGCCTCTCTATTTTGGATGCCAAGTGGAACATTAAAATCACTTGCCATGACATTATCCCTGTTACCGCCTATCCGTTGAAGGAAGACTCTACCGCCTCCAAGAATGCACCAAAGCTCCCAGATGGGGATCTATAGACAATAATTACATACAAGTTAAAAGATTTGACCAACACATAAGAAAATTAGACACATTTTTCAACATTTATTGCCAAGAAGCTAGTTGTTTCGAGTTTCACCTCTATATTCATTTCGTGCAGTATATCCACTCGCTGTCTAACCATTTAGTTTAAAAGTCCTAAGTTCATATGTGGTCAGCCGATGTTCAGTCATGGCCACCATATTAAAGGACTAGTCAGCCAAGAATGCTTCTAATTGGTGACATTTATTCCTAACTGGCTGCATATTACAATGAAGAAATCTGAAACAAAACTTCCCTCTTGCATGACTTATCTTTCCATCCAGTTAGTTTTAAAAAATTAGCATTCATTACATCATCCCTCTGTTTCTGGCGAACTCCAAGCTTGAAGGAGCTGTATATGTTTTCTTTTCTTGACTTTATTTTATCGCAGATGCAGTCAGCGATACCATTTTTATTGGCGTAGTTTTAGATATTTTCTGCTGTGGTGTCAGCTGTAAAGCCTGAGACAAAAAGCCAGGCATATATTTTTGCAGCTTTTATTCATTTTCGCTTTCCTTATTCCCTTTGATATGAGCAGGACTGCCTTGTGGATCTATCTTACGATTTTGATTTTTGCGTTGCACGAGCTTCCAGTCTTCGTTATTATAATTCTTGTATTTAGTTACTTCATCGACAAAGAGGATGCCAGTTTTTTTGTCATGTTCTTTTGAGTTTGAGGTTAAGATCTCATTTGCCGAATTCTATAATAGAAATGATTTTTGATATCGAATATCGGCTCATCTCCACTTGCTCGCTTGATAGATTCGACTATAACCGGCGGGTTTCCTGAATTTTTGGATTTCGGTATTGGCTTCTGTTGAGATTTAGGATTTCTTCGATTTCCATCTAGTGGCAATCTCTCAGGTTATGCTTGCACTTGCGTAATGGGGATCGTTTCGGAAATCCTGGAATAATTGGAATGTTTGGATAACATTTTCGGAATAATTTGGAAGTTTTCTCTTTTCGTGGCATTTTTCATCTTTTCTTGGAAAGTGACGATTTTTCCTTCAACAGGCATACATTTTTTTCAAGTTCATTTCATCTAACAATCTTCTTATTAGGGCAATTTCGATGTTTTTATCCGTGGAAGCCAGAGTCATTGTTGAGCTCGGTGATCGTTCTGCACTTTGTTTACTCGCTGCTTGGCTTAGACACGATGGGTGGAAAACCTCTTTACATTTTGCACATTTTACCAACTTTTCTTAATTTTTCTTACAGTGAAAATACCCTCTTTTCTCGTCTTTATTGCGCTGTTGTTTGACAACTTTTCGTTCGACGTCATCTTAATAATGTTCAATTGCAATTAATGGATAAAGTTATGGATTTTGGAGTTATTTTCGACAGGAAAGTTTGGGTTAGGGAGTTTGGGTTTAGGGAGCAGTGCAATGAGGCTACAACCAGGGCAGATTTATGGTTTTATTCTAAGATCTGCTGGACAATTACCATTCTGGTCATTAAGAATATTTTACTGCTCTTTGGTGACGTCTATTGTATGGGCACCTTTTTAGAATATCCGCACTGAGAAAATTCAACCTAAATTTTCTGGATTTTGTCAGTTCAGGTTTTCGTCTGGTGACATTGGCCTCTATCTCATCGTAGGATTGTTAGTGATCTTTGTTTTCTTTACAAGATTGTAAATGATATCATAGATTGCCCCGCGGTGCTAAATCAAGTTCATGGTACAAACTATGGGATTAATAGCCTAATAGAGAGGTCATTACAATTAATTAGTAAATCTAAATCCGTTCGGTTCGGTTGCTCACTTAGAGTACCTAAAAGCGAATTAATGAATGATGTTTTGTAGTTGTCTTACATTTTTATTTATTTTCTTACTTAAAGATGGAATGTATTAATGCCACCTTACATTAAATTACATTAAACCCCGTTTATTAGTAAATAAATAAAAGACATTTATGACGAATATGATATCGACACAGTATCGACCGTGGAAGTAAGGAATCGATCTGGCTTTTTATACGTGTTTTTAAAAATATATATGACAAAAAATATAGCTTCCGTTTAGCTAATGCCCGAAAGACCATAAGGAACTTATCTCAATAATTCCAGTCTCTTTACTTTGCCAAAACATTAGATAAATGATTGTTCAAGGAAAATTAGTAAACGAATTTTTGTAATATAATCGTACATCTTTTTACTTAATGCTTGTAACGCTGCAAATGTTACTAAATGCAGTATTGCGATTTTCTCCTTTTACTGGTTGATTTGTGTTATCGACACTCTCGCTACCTTACTTCTCGCAACTTTGCTCCCGATGCTCGAGAGAAAGATCCCTTTAGTGCGTCCCTTGACAGATGTGTTATATATTCTTTTGGGAGAGAAAACTCGTCTGGACACTCCACGCGTTCAGGCAGGAATAGCGACCAATTCTGTGGCTAAAATTCTACTGGTTGACCATCCGGTCTAATTACCGTCTGCTTCGGCAAATATACTACCCAGTTCAGTTCCCGGAATTATCGGTCATATTGCTTAAACACCGATATTTACCGACTAGTGTCTAGGAAAAAAAGGTTTGTGACATGTTAGCGTGTCTGTCTTGAAAAGTGAAAATTGTTTATAATTTAATTAAGGACCTTCCATGAGACCTTCAATGGAGAGGAATTACCTTCCGCTACCTTCAGTGGGACAGAAAACTTTCCGCTACCTTCACGTGGATCGTTCTGTGGGACAGAATTCCTTCTATAGGGTAGAATTCCTTCTGTGAAGATGAATTTCACGCTGACCTAGCTAATCCCGCCATCAGATAGCCGTACCGAGGCCATTTTCTGTCAGAATGACGCAACCACATGGATACGTACTACGCAGGAAGCGACCAGAATCAAGGTAAATCGATTTTAATGTATTTAGGTGCCTTAAAATTACCGTATATATCCTACCGATACATATAATTTTAATTAATGAATTTAGGCAAATGACTGTAGGTCCTTTGCCATTCATTACCGTATATAGCTTACCGTTATATGTAATTTTAATTAATGAATGTACAATCAAATGACTGTAGATCATTTGCTTTAATCACCGCATATTTTTTACCGTGATATATCTTTTTGAATAATGAATTTATGTTTAAGCGACATGCTTATATCGTTTATAGGATCATTATTTCTCGTTTTCGTTTATAAATAATTACAGTATTAAGTTTATTAACTAATTGACTTTGGGCCTTATCTTATATCGTATCCGTTCTCGTTACTATCGTAATTTGACTTAGAAATGTCTAATTTCTTTATTATCGCATCTGATATCGTCGCGAATGTCGAAAGCCTAACAATAGGACTGTAATAAGTTGACTTAACCTTTTTCTACTGCGTATATTTACCTTAATGTTATGCTATTACCATGAGTCAGATAATTATTTGCTTCATTTATCTTATTAACTTAAGTTCAAATATTATCTCATACCGATCCATTCTCTCTCATATCATCATTTAATTTCGTGAATCACATAATAATTACTTGCCTCATTTATCTTATTAAATTGCTGATAACTGACTTAAGTTCAAATATTATTTCATACCGATCTATTCTCTCTCTAATGTCATAATTTAATTTAGAAATTCAAGAAGTGATTTTTTTTTCGTGGCTAATGTTATGATGATCAATTGATTTATTTTTCTTACTGTAACTTTCATACCTGATAGAATAGAATTTATTAATGATACAAGCTAACAAAGCTTTTCACATGTCAATACAATTTGTAGTATAATTAGAAAAATAAGTCAACTAAAATCTACAAAACAACACTCTTACAAATATGCCAAAGCATAGTCGAAGCAACATTATTAGGATAGAATACAGGGCAAAAATAAACAAAATATAGACAAACTTTTAGACAAACTAGGAAGCACATTACACAAACCAAATGCTATATAAGAGGAAAAATCAGAAACTCGAAAACAGTCAGACAAAGGCTGGCGATCCCTCAAATATTTCTTCTAGTGAGAAATAGGCATTTCGCATCAAAATTAGTTTTAGGTATGATTTTTAAAGTTTTTGGCGGCATGAGCCTGACAGCAACCGGCAGCAGGTTGTACAGCTTGATACCATAGTAGTTAACCCCAGCCTGTCCTCTAGTCAGTCTAGTATATATTGTCAGTAGGTTATTTCTATGTCTAGTTTCATAATTATGTTGGTCTGCGTGCGTATCGTGTTCCGAGATATGATGTCTTATGTACATTATGGACTCCAAGGCATAGAGACAGGGCAAAGTGAGTATTCCCAGTTGTACAAAAGTACCCCTGCATTCGTCCCGATACCTGAGTCCGCCCACCACTCTTACAGCTCTACGCTGAAGACCGAATAGGCGATGTCTGATTGAAGAATGCCCCCAAACCAGAATCACATAGGCAAGCCTAGACTGAAATAGGGCAAAATAAGCCACCCGCAAGACTGGAGCGGAGACCCTGTTAGCCAATTGTCTGAGAGCAAAAACACTACCACACAAAGCACCGCTAACCGTATCTTCGTGCTCATGCCATCTCAAATTAGGGTCCAAAGTCACCCTCACTAACCCAACTAACCCAACTTACTCTGGATTGTCCTCAAAAACTCCAAGGTCCCGTGTGGAGGATATCATAGTTATGCTCTTTGTTCTGTTGAAAGCTAATCTATTACATGTGAACCACTCCTCCGCTCTCGACCGCGCCCCCCCAACAACCTCGCCCAAATCCACATGGTTCTTAACTGAAACATACAGCACTGTATCGTCTGCATAAAAGGTGGTCTTCATGTCTGCCATGGCA
>MU193097.1:0-10572 GCA_016904865.1 Pissodes strobi
ATGTAATTTTGCCTCGAATATACGGTTTGTTTTGCATTTTCATGTTGCCGGGTTTTCCGGGTGCTTCGTATGCATTTTGGCCTCGTTTAGTTTCAGTACAATGTTCTCAACAGGACGCAGCAAATAGAGTACTCATATTTTGAATGGATGATTGAAACCACTTTTCATCAAGTCATTTAAGCTGAGGATCGAGGCGATATTAACTAATGTCAGCTATAATAGCATGAGGTTCAATCGTATCGAATGCTGTTTAGAAATCAGCGAAACGAAATAATAATTAAACTTACAGGAACATATGCTGGATTTATAAACTGCATCGGAAAATGGGAAGGCGTATGCTATAGGGCACGAACAGACCTTCAATGGAAGTTACTGGAGATCATATCGACGTAACTTTATTAAAATAAGTTTTAGGCGGTCGTTGGAAAAATTAAACATTACTTTATAAACTGATGATCTAAAATGATATTGCATTGCACTGCAAAGAGACACGAAGAGGCCTTAGGCGCGTTCAAAGATGCTCATTTGAGTATATTTTACGTTAATAATTTATTGGCAGGGTTTTCAGCAAAGCTTGGAGGCAGCGGACGGTTGTATGTTCTTGGTGATCCAATTTAAAAAAATTATATTTTGATACACGATAACCATCGAAAGAATTAATTATTCATTTTGATGAAATTTTCTGGACACGTTTCTTTTGACGGTCTTCTGAACATATTCAAATTGGTTAGAATCGGAAAATGGCGAGTATTTTTGAAAAAGGGGGTCATTTTGGGCCGTTTTAGCGTTGAAAATGTCGTGGGAGTCGAAGAAACCGCGAGCCAATTCTATGGAGAATTTCTAGAAGAAAAACTGTCTGAGTGCGTCTTTTTTCTAAAATGTCGAGAAAATAAACTTTTCGGGGACAATGTAAAAATATCGACAAAGTTTAAAGAAATGAAGGCTTTTAATTTTTTTCGAAAAACGTAGTCCCGTTATAGAAAAGCTGATCATTTGACAAGAATGTATGCTAAAAACGTAAACAAATATGTTTTAAATTATACAGTTGAATTTAAACTTTTTGCCATTTTGAGGTTGAGACACGACACGTCACCACATAATATTTTATTAGTGGAAAATTGAAACAACCTGGTACAACTAGACTTACGTACGTTAAAGAAGAGAGATACAAGTACAACATATCAAAAACTTGCATCGATACGAATGAAAATGCCGATTGATTATTTTGATTGTCAGTTTGGAAAGTTTAACTTAATCGTACGCGCCAGTCAATGCATAGCTGTTTTCAAAAAACAATTCAAGATTCGGATACGGATACGGATAAACAAGGGAGTTGTGAGGCATAAGTATGCCAGCCGCTTGCTCATTTAGGCCACTTGAGCGAGCCCATTGTGCCCCTAGAAAGGTTTTACAAATCCACCAGTCCTACGGTGTTTATGTAGCTTAGTAAGCGGCTTGAATCGCATCACTTTATGTCGGCCATCGTTGGCAATTGCATCTTCAGGTGAGTATGTCTTTGTCTGCCGAGACTGGGGCAGTTGCACATAATGTGTTCTGCCGTCTCGTCGTCCTCTAAACATTCTCTGCACAAGGAGTCGTCAACGACACCTATCGTGTGCAGATGGCCATTTAGTCTGCAATGACCGGTAAGTATTTCTGTCATTATTTTCAAGTTTTTTCTTGACAGTTTTAGAAAATATCTAGTTTTGTATTTACCAGGACCTGTTAGTGTTGCTTTGGGGTGGCGAAGCCCTTCTGCCGTTTTCCACATGGTGCTCCGTTCTCGAATTGCTGTTTTTTAATTTATTCGCGAGCAGTGTCCATGGTTGGTGATAGTATTGGTTCTGGACCAATTTATTTTTTACGAGACGCTTTCTTGGCAAGAGTGTCTGCTCTTTCATTACCAAGGTCTCTGTTGTGCCCTTTTTTCCAGGCGATGGTTACTCTGTTTTCTGCAGATATTTCGTTTAGTGATTTTATGCACTCCTTAACTATCAAGCTTCTGGACTCCATTTTGTTGAGTGTTTGTACAATTGCCTTGTTGTCCGTGACGAACAGTGTGTCAGTGATTTGCTTCTCCGTCACTTTTCCAGCAGCTAGCGTTCAGCTTGGAAAATGGTGCTCAGATTACCTAGTCGTATCTGCATTTGTATGTCGAGCTCGAGTATATATACACCTGCGCCAGCTCCTGAGGTTCTTTTTGATCCATCCGTGTAGATGTGGATGTCAGAAGTATGACAGATCATGTATTGGGTCTAGTTCGATTTAGAACCGTTTTTTGAAAATATTATTTCTGACCACAAGGTCTGTGCTAACTCTCAGAGCTGGTTGTATGTGGTATGCCTCATTTAGAGCTGCTGCGTGTCAAGGTCCCCAGATTTTTCCCCTCCACGTACCCGTGGATTTCCAGCATACTATGGTTACCTGTGCTTCATTCCTCACGAAAATATCTAACGGAGACAGGTTTAAAAGTACTTCCACTGCCTTGGTGGGAGTGGCTTTCATTGCTCCAGTGATGCATGCTATATTTTGGCTTGAGCTGTTATTTTTCCTGATCCTTGATCCCCATGTCGACCCTATCGCTCTCCTACACTGGTAAAAAGCTCGGACAGCTTTCTCATACATAAGATCTAGGTGGCGCTGCCGGTTGAGCTCCTTGTCTAGGATGATTCCTAGATATTTTACTTCTTTTGATAGCTTGGGTTGTGCCTCGAATAAAGAATTTTAATTTCCTCCTTCTTGTAAATAGCACAAGTTCTGTTTTGTTGGGATTGACCCAATGTGAGTTTTCGTTGCACCATCTCTCTACTATTTTGAAAGCTCTGTTCAATAACTCTGACAGAACACCTTCGAACTTGCCCACAACAATAATTGTCATGTCATCAGCGTATCCGATCACAAGGAGTCCTGCTTTGTTCAGGTTTTCTATGAGGTTGCTTACGATCACATTCCAGAGCAACGGGGGGGGGGGGGGGGCCATCCTCTCGTTACGAGTGCTGTGACAGTTTTCCTATAGTTAGGTTTACTGCTCTAAATTCAAGCATATTTGCGATCCAACCCTTTAGGGTGTTCAAGATTCGAGAATATCGATATCTCTGCTCCAAAAAAGTGGATCCGTATTTTCCGTACGATATCACAAATATGAGAAAATCGATGTAATAGGAAACATGCGGGAAATATTAAAAAGTATTAAGATTAACAGAAAAATTAAACAAATGTATCAATCAGCCCTACCAAATATAACAACGCGTTTATTTAAATTAAAAATTAAATCTTAACTTGCTAGGTATTTAGTTTAATTCAACAATTATTCAAAATACTTAATAGCTTGGAAAACTCTATTTTTTACATGTTCATCATCTCTATGCAAACCATAATCCGCTTCTTGAATTCCTGTATCAAGACTGAACAATTTTTCTGTACACACTCCCTGATAACCCTATCTAACTCATCGACATTCTGAAATGACCTGTGTATGTAGCACATCTGCTTTAACAGCAACCAGACGAAAAAAATCAAAGGAGATGATATCAGGCGATCTGGATGGTCAGGGTATTTCAAGACGTCTTCCTCTGCATCGTTGTGCAAATATCCTATGCAAAAACTGGGTTATTCTTGCCGCACTACGGCTAAGAGCGTCGTAATGCTGGCAGTAAAGCGTTTGTCTCAAATTCAATGGTAAAAATCAAACAACTCACTACTTGTTGAAAAGAATAAATAAATATCACTGGTAATATTTTCGCGAAAAAAATACGAACACAACATTTGACTATCTAAGAAACCTCACCAACCATTGAATGTAAAATAATATTGGCCATTCCATTCGATCAAAAAATTATGGTTTTCATCGCTCCACCAACGACAGTTCTGTGAGGACACCGCTCTATTTAATGTAAACGTGGCTTAATCCGAGAATAATAATTTTTTTGTATAAATTGCGTTATCGTTTCTCCTTACAACCAGGAACCAAATAAAAAACTCAAAATATCTTGGTTTGTGAATGAATCTGGGTTTGTAAGAATGGAATTTATTTAATATAGCAATTTTACCTGCAGACAGTTTCGTCAATTTGCAGGGAAGTGTCTGTGATATTGCTTTAAATGATTTTTCTTATTTTTTGATGACTGCGTGCAAAACTTCCATTTAATTTTTTCCTTTGTGGTTCTGTGTTGATATTTTCTCTTTAAAATATTTTCAGTGGATCTAGTGATTTTAAATTTGCACTTAATATACTGTAACCAGCTTTATTCGCTAATTGCTCATTCAGGTGGTCCATATGCCTAACTCACTCAGCTGTTTGTAGTTTTGCTCTTTTTAAAGGAGTAGGTAAAGTTTATGGCAGTTAGAGCGGGCGCCACTAAACTTTTACTGCAAAAAATGTAATAGAAATTCTATCTGTCTGGAAATTGGATAATAAAATTTGGAAAAAATGCCCTGTGAAAAGCGTAAAAAATTAGAATGAGATTGAATTATTAGAGCCTAAATAAACACCAGAAATACAAACAACCAGCTTATTAAAAAAATACTACTTGGGTAGAACAATCCACTTACTACAAATTTAGAAGATTTTCTGAGTACTGATGGTTAATATTATGCTATAAATATTTATGGTATGTTCCTCTATCCCACAGGTGATAATTAATGTTCAAATTATAATTATATTAATTGCTATGATAATTAAGTTGCATCTTGACAGTCTAACACTAGAAATTACAACAATCAAGCATCAATTATGCGATTTAGGCATGGTACATGGTACTCACTGCGATTAAACTTCAAATCAAAAAGTAGCACTAGTTATGGTACTTTAGCAAGTCTCTGATCAATACCTTAACATTACCAATTACTATAAAAAAATCTCAAAAAATTACCTCGATACTACTTAACTAGAGAAAATTTTAATATTACCCAGTTACTATTGCTTTAATATGTAACAATTTACATATTAAAATTAAGGAATAAATATCCACTAAACTACGCTTAGCTTATTCTCTTGGCAGCTGGAATATAGAAGACTTCTAAAACGTCTTCAAAATGCTAAACTAAAAGGGATTTACTGAATAAAATAAATAGAAATAAATATAGCCGCACCAAGTAAGGAGAGTTGAGCTCAATTCTACTGATTCAAGGTGAAACGTTCAATAATAAGGTCTAAATAGTTTTAACAAATTTTCTGCCATGGGCTTGACAAGCATATACAATAAACTTAGCATAAATAACCTAAACGCCCCAATTTTATAGCATATTTTTAGGTATTAACGAGAATGAAAGCGATAAAAGGTTCATAGGGCTTTAAAGGACTGCCTTTTACAAAAAATAACACTAGGTTAGAGAACTGAACTTCAAAATCTCCTGAAACAATATATCAGAACATACTTCTCGGTAATTGTCTTTAGAGTTCTCGCTAGGAAAATTTCAGGTATTAGCACGATAGAGCAAGAACTAAATTATAGACGTAGGTAGGGCTAACACTTAATAATTTAAATAGATTCTGCCAGGATTCGCCGATTCCTTCAGCCTTCCGTATGCGAAAAGCTACTGGATTGGACTCCAATGTAGATGGATGATCTTGGTGAACCTCTCAGCTGGGAAGATCACTTCCTCCACAAAACCCTCGGTCTTCGGATAAGACGACAAGCTCCTGCTCAAGGAAGGAGTTCCCCTGAATAAATGGGTATCAGTCCCTAGGAAAGACCCTGGTGAAATGACAAACGATTTTTTTAGTCATCTACTAAAAAGCACATGGGTCGAACCTACCTTTTAAAATAAAAGGGTTATCACACCGCTTTACACACGATGTTTTACAACAGCATAGCCGGTACTCTAACAAAAGATACGCGTTACTACGCTTTGTAATATTAACAAAATCTGGCAATTATCAATTAGCAGTTGAAAACTTAATTGCCATAAGGCACCATGATGGACGGAAGTCCAAACGAGAAGAACCTTCAATTATCACTCCCTTCGTTATATCCTATTTTCATGTGCATCTTCGGAAGGCGCTTGCTGTCAAACGGGTCGGAGTACTGAAATCCACTCGTAATAGTAATGTTGTGACAATCGAGACCACAATTCAGTGGATACACAGAGAAAATCGCGATATAATATTCAGATACAATGACATGGGAAATTTTTCTGAGTGTCTAACGTTAAATAAATCTGCGGTCTCTCTGTGTGTTTTTTTACTGAAATGAAAATCAACTCTTTGGCTAATTCTAAAGATATTTAAATTTTTATCCCTTATATGAAAAGTGATTATTTTTGTAAAATTATAAATGAAAAAAAAAAGTTTGCCATATGGAAAGAACTTCGCAGGACAAAGCTATACATTGTAGCTTTGTAAAAGAAGTAATAAAAGCTTTTTCGCGACTTGCGTAATTTTTCTGGATTTAATTCATTCCTCCTCCCTCAGTTGCCGCCTGAAAAAAAAACCTCAGAAAATTTGATAGGTCAAATAAATGGCAAAACATTAAATCACTTTTACCCTATAAATTTGAACAAAAATTCAACAAATAGTGATTGAATATGATTGCACACCTTGGTGCTTTCCTAACTTCATCCAAAACACATTCATTTTTAACAAAACGCAATCCAAATATTTAAAAAGTTCGAAAATGTTACAGCTTTGTTCGCAACTTATATAAGCCATGAGGTCCTAAAACAGAGTTACTAGACTTCGCTATACTCTTGCAAAATTATCAATAATTCAGCATTAAACGGTGTTGAAATACAAATTTATTGATGTTTAGGTCGTGTTCACTGTTGTTTTGATATTTTGCTTGATTATAACATGCATGGGTACTTACACTAACCCAAACTTATATACGGTTTATAAATAATTCATAATTAATCTCTCTTTTGCATAAGCGGCTTGTGAGGTGTTAAATTATTTCCTGAACTAATCTTTAAAATCATTATTATTTGCAAGCATTGAAGGCGATTTACTGTAATATATTTTGATAATGGTTGTTAAATAATACATATTTAATCTTTATTTCGCGCAAGGAGCTTGTATTAGTATTGTATTATCCCCAGATCTAAAATAATTTAAGTAAGACCCGAATAAAATTTTCGTTGGAAACCTTAAAAATACAGACAGATAGAAATATAAAGAAGAAGAACAGAAGGACATCAAGCTAAGGAGGAGTGGCTAAAAGAAGAATGTCCGAGATAGAAAATCTGCAAAAAACTGCACGACTCCCACAGTGCGCCTAAAAAAATAAATGAGTTTACTGGCACCAGTCGGAGGCAAGAATCGTACACCCTTGCAGATGAAGAAGCAATCATCGTGCTGAATATTAAGTATCAACTGATTTTATGGGAAGAATACATCAAAATCCTTTTCAATGATCAAAGAGAACAAATAACTACCAACACTAATAATGAAACTGAATTTATTTTAAAAGAAAGATGAAAAGATGGGAAAGCTCCTGGTCCTGACGGTTTACCTGCAGATGTGCTTCAGTTGATTGAAGAACAACATGTAGGTGCTGCAACTTCCCTTTTTAATAAGATCTATGAAGCAGAAATAATGCCAAAGGAACGGCTTGAGACAACGTTTGTTCCAATTCCTAAAAAGCTTAATGCCAAAAAATGCGAAGAACACCGTACGATCAGCCTAATGAGCCACACACCAAAGATCTTTCCGAAAGTCACCCACCGTAGGATTTATAAGAAGCTGGAAGAAGATACAGCAGATACTCAGTTTGGCTTGAGGATTTGGCACAAGGGAAGTTTTGTTTGCTTTGTTGCAATGTCTTAACGCAGCCTGTTTATTCATTATAACAAGGCATTAAACAAAATGAGCCACAAGCTACTAATAGAAGCACTGAAACGAAAAAATATCGACACAAGGGATATATAAATAATAGTAAAACTGTACCTAAACCAAAGTGTATCTGTTCGCATCTAATCCGACCTCATGAAAGCAGTGGAATACACGCGAGGAGTCAAACCACTCCTCTTCAATATCTGCCCAGAAGAAATCTTCACCAAAGCCCGCGAAACGGTGCCGGTGAAATGCAAGTTAACTAAATTCCACTCACCAATTTGCATTATGCGGACGATGCAGTACTTCTCGGCTTCTCGCTGAAAGCATGCAAGACCTTCAGACTGCACGACTCCTATAATATTGTGCATAAAAAATAAATGAGTTTACTGGGGAAGCAAGAATCATATATCCTTGCAAATAAAGAAGGAAACATCGTGCTGGATATTAAAAATCAACTGATTTTATGGGAATAATACATCAAACCGCTTTTCAATGACCAAAAAGAAGAAATAACTACCAACACTAATAATAAAATTGGACCATCTATTTTAAAAGAAGAAGTACAAGCAGCAATAAAATCAGCCAAAGATGGAAAAGTTCCTAGCCCTAATGACCTACCTGCAGATGTACTCCAGTTGATCGAAGAACAACATTTAGTTGCTGCAACTCCCCTATTTAATAAGATCTACGAAGCAGGAATAATATCAAAAGAATGACTTCAGTCATGGTTTGTTCCTAAGATGCATAATGCAAAAAATGCGAAGAACACTGTACGATGAGCCTAGTGAGCCACACACTAAAGACCTTTATCCCCCGCAGGATTTACAAGAAGCTGGAAGAAGATATAGCAGATACCCAGTTTGGCTTTAGACATGATTTGGCACAAGGTAAACTTTGCTTGCCTACAAAGTCTTGATGCAGCGGTGTCTTGATGTCAACCAAAATGTATATGCCTGTTTCATTGATCATATTAAGGCATTTGATGAAGTGAGATACAAGCAACTAATAGAAGCACTAGATCAAAAACAACCTCAACGCAAGAGATATACAAATAATAGTAAAACTGTATTTAAACCAAGATATCTCTGCTCGCGTCTAATTTGGACGGACGAAAACAGTGGAAATCAAGCGGGGAGTCAGACCACGTTTCATCAACATCTACTCAGAGGATATCTTCACCAAAGCCTTCGAAAATGATGCTGGTAGAATTCCACTGAAATTTGCGTTATGCGGACGATGCAGTACTTCTCGCCGAAAGCATGCAAGACTTTCAGACTGCACGACTCTCATAGCAGTGTGCATAAAAAGTAAATTAGTTTACTGGAACCGGTCAGAAGCAAGAATCATACATCCATGCAAATGAAGAAGGAAACATCGTGCTGGATATTAAAGATCAGCTTATTTTATGGGAACAATACATCAAAACACTTCTCAATGACCAAAAAGAAGAAATAACTACCAACACTAGTAATGAAACTGGACCATCTATTTTAAAAGCTGTTTGTACTTCAGCAGCAATAAAATCAGCCAAAGATGGGAAAGCTCCTGGCCCTGACGATTTACCTGCAGATGTGCTTAAGTTGATTGAAGAATAGCATTTAGGTGCTATAACTTCCCTATTTAATAAGACCTACGAAGCAGGAATAATGCCAAAAGAATAACTTCAGTCAATGTTGGTCCCAATTCCTAAAAAGCATAATGCCAAAAAATGTCAAGAACACCGTACGATTAGCCTAATAAGCCACACACTAGAGACCTTCCTCAAAGTCATTCACCATAAGATTTATAAAGAGCTGGGAGAAGATACAGGAGATGCTCAGTTTGGCTTTAGACATGGATTTGGCACAAGAGAAGCTTTGTTTGCCTACAATGTCTTGATGTCAACCAAAATAAATACACCTGTTTTATTGATTATAATAAGACATTTGATAAAGTGAGACACAAGCAACTAATAGAAGCACTGGAACGAAAAAATCTCGACACAAGAGATATACAAATAATAATAGTAAAACTGTACTTAAACTAAGGTGTCTCTGTTCGCGTCCAATCTGAACGGACGAAAGCAGTGGGAGTCAAGCAAGGAGCCAGACCACTCCTCTTCAATATTTACTCAGAAGAAATCTGCACCAAAGCTCGCAAAAATGATGGCGGTAGAATGCGAGTTAACGGCATTCCATTGAACAATTCGCGTTATGCGGACGATCCAGTACTTCTCGCCGAATGCATTCAACACCTTCAGACTGCCGACTCCCATAATAGTGTGCATACAAAATAAAAGAGTTTACTGGAACTGGCGGGAAGCATGAATCATACATCCTTAAAAACGAACAAGGAAACATCGTGTTGGATATTAAAGATCAGCTGATTTTATGGGAAGAATACATCAAAACCCTCCTCAATGACCATGGAGAACAAATAACTACCTGAACTAATAATGAAACTGGACCATCTATTTTAAAACGTGAAGTACAAGCAACTAGCCAAAGATAGGAAACTCTTGGCTCTGATGATTTACCTGTAGATGTGCTTAAGTTGATTGAAGAATAATATTTAGGTGCTGTAACTTCTCTATTTAATTAGATCTACGAAGCAGGAATAATACCAAAAGCATCACTTACGATTAGCCTAATGAGCCACATACTAAAGATCTTTCCCAAAGTCACCCACCGTAGGATTCATAAGAAGCTGGAAGAAGATATAGCAGATACTCAGTTTGGATTGAAACATTTGGCACAAGGGAAGCTTTGTTTGCTTACAATGTCTCAATGCAGCCTGTTTATTGAATATAATAAGGCATTTAA
>MU193097.1:10582-25547 GCA_016904865.1 Pissodes strobi
ACAATGTCTCAATGCAGCCTGTTTATTGAATATAATAAGGCATTTAACAGAATGAGGCACAAGCAAATAATAGAAGCACTGGAACGAAAAAATCTCGACACAAGGGATATACAAATAATAGTAAAACTGTACCTAAACCAAAGTGTGTCTGTTCAGGTCCAATCTGAACTGACGAAAGCGGTGGAAATCCAGCGTGGAGATAGACCATTCCTCTTCAGTATCTGCTCAGAAGAAATCTTCACCAAAGCACTCGAAATGATGGGTGGTATGCGAGTTAACAAAATTCCACTGACCAATTTGCGTTATGCGGACGAGACAGTACTTCTCGCCGAAAACATTAAAGAACTTGTTGAATATGTTGAATATTATGATCACAGATTATTGATCATATTAAGGCAGTTGATAAAGTGAGACACAAGCAAGTAATAGAAGCACTGGATCAAAAAACCGTCGTCTTAAGAGATATAGAAATAATAGTAAAACTGTACCTAAACCGGGGATCACTGTTCATCAGAGTTTTTCACTGAAAATTACTCAGTGTTTCGCTGCGATCGCGACCATGACCAACTGGACTGCAGCCGAGGTGGTGGCGTCCTTATCGCCATCAAGTCGAAGTACCACTCGAGAACAGCTTCCGCTACCAAGAGCCCTAACTTTGAGAACGTTTGGTTAGAAACAAACTTCGGTAGCAGCAAAGGAATTCTTTGTTGTGTTTACTTCCCTCTTGGCTCAGCCCTCGACGCTTATGTTCACTTTACAAACACCTGTGAAGGCGTAGCCAGCAAATATAATAACGCCAATTTTTTTTATCTTCGGCGACTTCAACCTGCCTGGTGTGAGATGGCTCGAAGAAGAAGGCTATTTGACTCCAACGGGTATCCGTAATATCATAGAGGAAGCTGTGACTGTATATACTTCTCGGAGCTCCAGCAAAGCAACAATATTTCGAATGCACTGAGTAGAATAATTGGACTTAGCATTTGTCAGCGATATAAGATACTCGAAAATAAGCAAAAGCGAATTTTCACTAGTACAATGTGACGCACACCATCCCCTCTAGAATTCTTCTTCGACAGCCACACGTTGCAGTTTATCGACAATAAGAAAAACATCACTTTGCACCAGTTTCCAATGGCTGATTACCTAGAGGTAAATCTCTTCCTGAAAACGCCGACTGGTCGTTACTTGGCAGCCAAGAAGATACAGACTTTCTGGTGCGACGATTCTAAGATATTCTGCAAGAAGCGATCGACACACATGTTCCAACCAAAATGGTACTCTCCTGCTTTAAAAGAAGATGATAGCTCAAAAGAATAAACTATATCGAAAAAACAAGATCTCTGGAAGTGAGTGTCACTATCAGTTATACTCAAGAATTTTGGCATATCCAAAAGAATGCATAACGATTGTAATTTCCTCGAAAGTCCCCAAGAGGTAGCAAATGCCTTCGCCGATCACATCCAATCAAGTTATTCTAATCACACCGGGATTACTGTGAATCCTGAAATACATGAGGGTATTGTGCAGAGCAGCACGCTACTCCAGCATCAGTTCACCATAGTCAAAGTTACATCGAAGCTCAAGGAGCTTGATTGCAGTAAGAATGCTGGCCCAAAAGGAATTCCATCCATCTTTTTAAATCGATGTTTGCATTCGCTTGCTGCATCAATCCAAAAAACATTCAACAAAGGAGTTTTCCCAACTTTCTAAGAGGATTCCATCCTTTTTCCCATTTACAAGTCCGGTGATAGAACCGAAATTGGTAATTACAGAGGTGTATCAATGCTATCTACGGTGCCGAAGAGTTTGGACATATGAGATCTTCCGAACCTACAAAAACTTTGTAACCGAAAATCAGCACGGATTTTTCAGAGGCGTTCAGCAAATTTCCACCTAGCGGTGTATCAAAACTTTCTGGTTGCCAGCCTGATGGCCAGCCTGATGATGGGAAAGCAAGTCGATGTTATATACACGGACATATCTAAGGCGTTTGATAGTGTTTGCCATAAGCTACTTCTCATAAAGCTCTCAAAGATTGGAATTGGCTCTCACTACTTGAACTGAACTGGAATAAAATGTATACAAATTTAGTGGCTTGGATCGTCGGCAGTGTGTACTCATGGGAGGGATTACATCTAGAGAGATCCAGGTGTTGTCGGGTGTGCCTCAGGGTCCCACATTGGTCCAGTTCTGTTTTCTCCATTTGTTAACGACATCTCATCATGTTTCGAAGAATCGGACATGTGGGAACATCGTCCGCTGGTCTTCAACAAGATCTGGAGCGTCTGGTATTATGGTGCCTAGAACTAAATGTCAAGAAATGTACAAAAATTAGCTTTTATAAGGGGATGAATCAAATTAACCACAATTACACCATGTATAGTGAGACTCTGGAATCGGAAATTTTCTTTAATGATCTAGGGGTGTTGTTTGACAAAGATCTCTCCTTTATTTTACATGTGGATCAAATAGTTTCGAGAAGCTTGCGGCTGCTTGGATTTATAATGATGACGGACATCAAGGCAATTACGACACTTTAAAACTGTCTAGTATGCAGTATACTTGAATACTGCAGCACCATCTGGTCCCCCCAGTACCATTGTCGCATATCTAGTCTCGAGGAGCAGAACAAATTTGTTAAATATTTATTGTATAAACATCGTTTCCCCTCTCGCGATTTGTTCTATGACAGTAGACTGCTGCTCTGCGGTCTTAAATCAGTGCAAGCTAGACGAGAGAACCAGCTTCTATTTTTTCTTCATAAACTGATCAACGGAAAGATTGATTGTGCCAATTTACTGAGACTCCTATATCTCAAGATACCAGTTAGAACTTTAAGATACCAAAAACTGTTCCACCAACATTATCACCGAACCAACTACGGGCAAAGAGCATTATTTGTGGATCGAATGGTGTAGAACGACAAGTTTAACCCTAGATATTTTTAACTTAAGTCCCAACTCACTGAAGCGCATTGTGTCTAGACCACTTTTTTTCTTATTACACGTTGTATTATCGGAGATGTATTGAATGTTAAGGGTGGCAAATGTTTTATATAATATCCTACGATTAATTGTTTTTAACTCTTTTCGTAGCAGTTGGAGTTGCTCTGTGGTGTATATGTACTAAATAAATAAATAAATAAATAAAAAATCAAGGTGTCTCTATTTGCGTCCAGTCTGAACGGATAAAGCACTGGAAATCAAGCGAGGAGTCAGACCACTCCTCTTCAACATCTACTTAGAGGAAATCTTCACCAAAGCCCTCGAAAATGACACCAGTGGAATGCGAGTTAATAATTTGCGTTATGCGATACAGTACTTTTCGCCGAAATCATGCATGACATATGTTGAATCCAAATTCAAATTCAAATTCAAAATATGCTTTATTATCCAAAGTACATAATCTAACTCATTTAAAAAGCTTTGAAATACAAAAATCAAAATAAATCAATAAAGCAGATGTAGTGCAAAATAACATTAAAATTAAGGAACACAAGGCAATTACAAAGAAAAATTTAATAATAGGTTATTTAATAATAAAATTTTTTACACATACTTAACACATTTACTAAAACATTTTAGGACAAACATAACTATAGGGTACAAACATAGGTTATTAGCATAGTCACTATCAGAAACAGTATTACATAAAAAGATAAAAATAAGACCAAATTAACAATAAAATAATATGAGTAGTAGGCAAAGTATCACAGCTCGAAATTATCACTCCAATATTCTTCCATATTATAGTATGCTTTACTCAGTAAAAGACCCTTTACCCTTACCTTAAATCTGTTCCGATTGTCGATTTTTCTTAAATCAAGAGGAATAAGAGCCCTCTTCTGCAGCACGAAGATACTCTGAAAAATATATCCACTGCATGAACCCCAGAAAGAAATTCCATAACGCAGATGAGCCTCAACCAAAGCAAAGTATACTCCTCTGGCTATATTCTCACCCAACTCCAAATTCACAGTCCTCACCGCATAAGTTCCACGCGCAATTCGCTTAGAAACCTCCAAGATGTGATGGGAAAATTTGAGGTTCTTATCTACATGGATGCCCAAAAACCTATGAACCTCGCGAACTTCGAGAGGTTCTGAGTTAAGGGTGCAATCCGGGAGGCCACACTTAAATGACATGATGTTTGGGTTCGCCTATATTGAACTTTAGTCCATTGCTATTACACCAATTCCCAAGACTTACTAAATCAGAGCATATTGTTCCATGTAGATCTTTTGGCGACTTACTGTGCCACAAAATAGTTGTGTCATCGGCGAAAATGGTAAATTTTCCCGGTATTTCAATGTTGACAAGATCGTTAACATAGATCAGGAACAATAGAGGCCCCAACACTGAACCCTGAGGGACGCCAAATGATATTGGTTGGGTCATTGATACCTCACCCTGGAACATCACAGACTGCATTCTACCTGACAGATACAAAGACAACCACCTCAACACTGATCCCCTAAAACCCAAATGCTAGACCTTGCTCAGCAGTACTCTATGATCTACACAATCGAAAGCTTTTGTTATATCACAGAATACCGCCGCGGCCACATCACCATCATCCAACCGGATGTAGAGCTTCCTGAGGAACGCAAATACGGCGTCATTAGTACTCCTTGCATCCCGAAATCCGAATTGATCCGCGAAAAGGATGTTAAAACTTTTCAGAAACTCCTGCATACGATTCTTTAGTAGTCTTTCAACCAGCTTTGAGATCTAAGATAGCAGACAAATTGGTCGAAAATCTGAGGGTAAAAGGGGATCTCCGCCCTTGAAGAGAGATATTACCTTTGCGGTCTTTAAACAATCAGGGAATACTCCATCACAAACAGATTTGTTAACAGCCTCTGTAAGAGCCTCCAAAGCAATATCTGGCAGTGACGACAGGACTCTTACAGAAATTCCATCCCAACCGGCGGAACGTTCATTCTTCATAGACTCCAATTCTCTTCGGACTTCCTCCATGTTTACCGGAAAAAAGAAGAATGAGGCAGCATTGCGCTCCCCCATATATTCAAGAGGATCCGCAGTAACCGCAGAGGATGAAATGGCGACCCTTATGCTCGATGCAATCGACGAGAAAAAGTTATTTAAAGTATCGGCGGACAGATCTGAAACTATGTTACTCTTCCTCCGTCCCGTCAGCTCCCGCACCACATTCCAACTCTCTTTCTGTAGATTAGCAGCTTCAGCCAGCCTATCGCCAAAATATCCCTTTTTAGCAATCCTGATGGTCATTCTATAAAAGTTTCTATATTTATTAAAATAGTTTTTAAAAAAGGAACAATCTAAAAAGTACTTTCTCAGTGTGTGAAGGCATCGCATGTTGCGAGAGGAGACTCTTAGGCTCAACGTGAGCCAGGGCTTGCAAACCTTCTTTTTTAACCTTCTATAGGGGAAGTCAGTTTCATAAGCATTACTTAAAATAGTGTGGAAACAGCTTAATGGATTGTTATGAGAAATCATTGTAGCCCACTCAATATGATTACAAATTTCTCTAAAGGTTGCAAACCCTGATCTTGAGAAGAGCCTTCGCTTTGGTCTTGCTGTGGTACTTTTCTTTTTGCCTGCACACTAAAACTAGAAACTATTGGTTCGTGATCAGATATACCAGGATTTATAACGTGATTATGATTGAATGCTTCAGGGAAATTCGTACATACATAGTCAATACAAGAAGAAGATGTTGCTGTTATACGCGTCGGCCCATCCACATGCATATGAAAATTGAAAGCACACAACAAGTTTTCAATATTTTTTGCCTTAGTTTGAGATTTATTTAGAAAATCAATATTAAAATCCCCTGCCAATATGACACGTGAATGAACCGGAATTAGTGCTAACAGATGTTCAAGCTGATTTAAAAACGTTTCAAAGTTCGAATCGGGAGTTCTGTATAAGCAAATAATGTAAATACGATGCTTAGATGAGTATACAATAGAAAATTCAAAGCGCTTCTCAATAGACAAACTACTAAACTTGTTACATTCGTCAAAACCTAAATTACTGCACAGATCATCATGCATGAGGATCATTGTTCTACCATAAATCGAGCTAGATCTAGAATACATGGACATCACAGAATTGTTTAGCAAATCAATACTCTCGTCGGGTTTAAGCCAGTGCTCAGTCAGCAGGATAAAATGTGGGCAGTCAATACTGTCAACAAATAGCATCAATTCATTAGTCTTGTTTCTAACTGATTGAATGTTTAATAACAACATATTTAATTGATACAAATTGTAATAAACATCTGCGTGGAAGGTGAAAGGTTGGAAGAGTCAGGTATCGACTGCTCTGTGGATTATTGTTCAGAAATAAAGATTCCAATTGAGAAAGCCCGTGCATCATTTGTGAAGATCAAGAAGCTGCTCTGTGGTCGCGATCTGGACCTGGACCTGAGAACCCCGATGCTCCAATGTTATGTATACCCAGTCCTTTTTTATGGTGCTTGGACCCTCAACGTGTATTGCGAGCGGAAATTAGAAGCCTTCGAGATTGAGGTAGAACATGTGATCAAGGTGGAGTTTTTGAGAAGAACAGAGAATGATGTAGAGATCCTGCTGGAAGTAAAAAAAAGGAAATTTCAGTGTCTCAGCCACATCATAAGAGGTCCAAAATATGAGATTCTGCAACTCATAATCTAAGGAAAAAGTTCTATTGGAAGGAAAAGAATATCCGAAAATGGTTTAATGTCACGTCACCTATTTAAGGCCGCAGCTTCCAAAATCAAAATAACAATTTTAATTATTTTAAAAGGCATATTATGCACGCTAATAGACATACAGGGACTAATAAAAAATTAGTTATTTCGACTATTTTCACATTTTATCTCCTATTATGTCCACTTAATAACACGTAGAGGCATGTAAGTCCTGGCATTCGAAGCACATGTATAAAATTGAGATTTTTTTATTCGCCACCGTTACTTCGCGTCCTCATTAATTGTTATCTGCAAGCAAAACGATATTATTCATCCAAGTGCTTCAAGATGTTTCGATAACTTAAACCTTCTTAGTAAATGCCCGAATTGATAAATTTTGGAATCCATTATTGTTCAATGTTCCATCCTTAAAAGGCTTTATGCTGAACATTAATATCTTAAGTAGAGACGTAAAGTTCCTGCGATGACTAACATTCAAATCTACGGGCTATATTTAGCTGCAGACCTATTAGGGTTGAAAAGTACGAAAGCATATATTAATATTCTTTGGAGCCGTCCCGGCAATAACATATTTGTCTTTGCTGGTGGTATTTCCTGCTATTTATATTTTCCTTTTGTAATAAATAGGTAGAAATATATTTCTGGAGCAAATAGGAGGGAAACCCTTTGTCTATGCCAGATTTGAGTGGTGACATTTTTTGACGCGGAATTTATGACAGAAATGAATCTTTACGATTATAGTTACGGCTTGACTTTTACAACGAGATAAAAGAGACTTAAACTAATTCTGCGTTGACAAGTAATGGATTCTTTATTCGATAAACGCTAGTTGTCTTTGTTTGGTTTAATGCGTTTTTGTTATTTTAGGGTCGCGTTACTGGAGAAGGCAAATGGTGATGTCATCCGATCTGGAGATACTTGGTGTTTTTGTTGGCAGAGTTAACTTAGGTTTGATGGACGACAGGTTTATCAGCAGTAAAGTTAAGTGCGCCTTCTAAAGATTAAAATTCTAATTATACTACGTCCAGAATATATGCCCAATAAGTATAGAGTTGAACATGTGGCGCCCTTTGTATATACTCTTTTAAATTGACGACACGCGTCAGTTTCTTCAGTAAGTTGTTTTCATTATCGATTAGTGAACGAAAGTGTCGTCTGCTTCTCGATTTACTCGAACAAAGACTGCAGAAAACTATTATCTTGCATTGAAAAACAACATTGGGACTTATTAAATAAAGATATTATCTAGTTTCACGACGTATTCGCGTCTCTTAAAAAACGGAAAGCACATCATTATACAATTACTCCCTTGATAATATACAGGGCCCTACACTGTACCTCACCTCCCATCTTCTATTATCCTAAAACTGCTTTTATTTCAAAAATATAATTGTTAAATATAACACTTTTTTGGTAAGGATTTTTTCAACGACTTTTAACAATATTTCTAAGGAAAAATTACAAATAAGTTATTTAATCATTTATTTATTTCTTCCTTGCTAACAAGATACAAATCAGTACGAAGCAACGTCACACAGTATACAAACAAATTAAAACTTATAAAATATGACAATATAATATATTATAACATATTAAAATGAAATGAATAAAAAATTTTTCTCTTGCAAATTTAGAGGCTGCCTTTCTAAATCTCTCAATCCCCTCGATACTCCTAATCTCAGGTGGTAAATTTAGGAATGCCTTCATACCCTTATAGTATGATCCGCTCTCATAAAAGGTAGAAACATGAATAGGAGCTCTATCTCATCTCTTCCTGTGGTGGAGGCGCAACATGCATGTTATAATTATTTTTTGTGCTATAAATATATTATGTAAAAACCTGGAAGATCCCAAAAATGCAATGCCACAATTAATCTGCAAAATAAAAAATTTCTAAGCTCTGCAAAGATATAATATGTCTAAGTCTTCTACAGCGCATGCACTGCTCTTAGCACAGCGGAGTCCATGTGCACCCCCAGAAATTTTACAGAATTTAGGTTGGGAATAGATTTATGTTGATAGTGGACATAGAGTGATTCAGTGAGAGGTTTGTTTTTGTTAAATAGTATTAGACTCGTCTTCGCAGCATTCAAGCGAAGATGGTTGCACTCTCCAGAGGGTCAGGTAGATCGTTCATATACAGCAAAAATATCAGAGGGCCTAGTATGGAGTCCTGGGGGACTCCCCTGCGTACCATGGCGGAATTTGAAAAACAATTTCGTCAATTAAGTTTTACATTAAATGGCTGGTATCTGTTTTCTAAGTAAGATTTAAACAGGTTAAGGATCACTCCTCTCACTCCATATCTTTCTAATTTATTTAAGAGTAGTCTATGGTGTCGAAAGCCTTTGAGAGGTCAAAATAAAGACCCGCCACCACTTTGTTTCTGTCAAGCTTTCCAATAATCTCTGTCAGGGCCAGAAAAGTGGCCATATCCGTGGATTTTCCAGGTAAAAACTCAAATTGGCTACCCCTCAGAATGTTGCATCGAGTAACGAATTGCAATAGTCTATCATATATAGCTCTCAAATACTTCCGACACTGACGATAAGAGAGACACCGGCCTATAGTTGCCTGGATCTTGCCGATCACCCTTCTTGTAGATTGACACCAGTTTTGCAATTTTCAACGAATATGAAAAGTTCCCAACAAAAAACAATTATTTATAATGTAAGTAAGTGGTATGCAAATAACGAATAATCCTGTTTATAGTTTTGCAGATGAAAGTACCCTTGTCTCTCAATTTAGATCAGAAAAACCTGGAGCAGATTACAGCAATTAATCAAGACCTGGAGAAAGTTCAATTTTGGGACGATATAAATTTGGTCCAGTTCAATGCAGCAAAGACCAAAACAGCAGAGGACTGAGAGAGTCGTCCTGAGAGACTCCCCTCTTGAATGCTTCCCGGTTTATTGTTACTTTTGTGTTTCCAGATGTTATGGAAAATTTTGACTTCCAAAACAGCATTGGGTGTTCAATGCATCTTACCAAAGGGATAGATACAGATAGGGTTTCTAATAGATGCAAGAGTAGTTCATGAGATGTTGTGTCGAACGGTAATTGTAATTAATCCAAGCCATCGACAGGTTTCGCTTATATTGGATTGAGTCTTGTGTGATGCACCTGTCTATCAGCAAGTTCTCTTTAAATCCCTTGAATCCCCTTTTTCTTCCGCGCTGTTCTATCCCGTCATCCAGGATCCGTCCCACCGACGCCAACAACCTAGCTTACAAAATGCGGGTGAATACTTTGCAGCAGGTATTGAGACAAGTGATAGGCCTGTAGTTCTTCGGCTCAGCTAGATAGACCCTTTTCGGAATTAGAGTTGTTCTCCCCTTGACTAACTATCTAGGAATCGGCTCATTTCCATTGAGCCAGAAAGTGAATATTCTGGCAAGATGTGGGTGGGTGCTTGGAAATTTCTTCCACCAGAAGTTGTTAATGCCATCCAAACCAGGAGCTACGAAGTTTTGGTACCTTCGAGCGTCCTTCTTATCTTTTCCTGGATGATTTCCGGGTCATAGCTGTTGTCTTGTTGAAATCGGGTACAATAAAATCTGAAATAGACTAGAGATTGTTATTTTCCTTTATGAGTGTCGTGCTTCCGTAAATGTTCTTACAGAACTGCTCTACTTCAGTGGCTGATAGCGGGTTATTGATACACACCAAGAAGTCTAGAGGGTTTGGTGTGGAAGGTGTTGTAATCCCTGATTCCTCTAGCTTTCATGATTAGGGTATTCTTTATGACCCCTAAAGAGCGTGTTCCCGGCGAAATTGCCTTGCTATTCTTCTGATCTTTTGTTATAGCGAAGTGTAAGTTCGGCTGTTTTGGTGTTCTTCTTACATTCTCTGATAAAAATGTACCACATTGTTTTCCATTTATTTTTTGCATAAACAATTTATTTATTTTATTTATTTTTTCCCTGTATATATTTACAAATTTGGACTAATTTTAAAAAAATTGGATTGCAGGCATTTGGCCCCACTGGTTCTAGATTTAGAATTTCAATTGTCCAAAGTCATTTTTTTTACAACTCAATAGTAAGTTTTCAAGAGCATAACTACAAACCATATGGAGCATCTAGATTTAGAAATTCATGGAATTCGCATACCCGTACACTTTCAAGACTTAATTTTATTTATATTAGAAAGGTATACCTACATTGAAGGTACATACACACCAAGAGATGCCACAAAACCGTGTTAGTTGTCTAATAATGCACTCGCTTTTCTGTTCGATAAAATTCGCTTTGAAATGGGTGGAGAACACGTGACTGTGATTCGCAAGCCAGGAGCAACACAAACATTAAAAACAATGTCATCCTCTGGATCTACACAATTGAAAACATTGTATTCTTGCGGCTCGGGGCTATCGGCCAAAGACCAATTTATTTTAGACGCCACTAGCCATGTTTTTTTTCTGGAAAATTACCATTAAATCATTTGTGTCTCACTCAAGTGGCAATTTTTCAATTTATTAAACCAACCCCTGTATATATTTACAGATTGAGCAAATTAAAAAAAATAGGATTGTAGACACTTTGCACCAAGAGTCTCCAATATAAAGATTTTTAAAATTCAGTGGCAACTTTTCGATTTGTTATACCAACACAACGGTTTTCGGTACCAAATTATTCACTGTCGAATAATCATGATGTGTCTGACTATGTGCAAAATTAAGTTCCGGAGTAATTCCCCTGATCGGTTCTACGGGGGGGAAGGTATGGAATCAAGACATGATAATACTGAAGAGAGACAGACAGAGAAGCAACGAGACCGCCATAAAAATGAAGGTAGCTACCTGGAACATCAAAAGCATGTATGAAACTGGCAAAATACACAATGCCATTAAGGAAATGAAGAGAATGCAGATAGACGTGCTAGGAGTTAGCGAAATGCGGTGGCCCGGTAATGGAGAGTGCAATATTGATGGATACCAGGTTTACTATGCTGGCAATGATGAAGCGCACTATTACAACGGAGTGGCATTTATACTAGCAAAGAATATAGCAAAATCGGTTAAAAATGTTACACCTATATCTGATAGAGTAATTATTTTACAACTCAACTGAAAGCCGTTCAATACCAACATAATCCAAGTATGCGCCCCAACATCCACCAGTAGTGAAGAAGATCTGGAAAAGTTTTACAAACACCTCGATGATGTAAAAGTTCAGACCTCACAATAGTTATGGGCGATTTTAATGCCAAAGTAGGCAAAGGTCGGTGCCACAACAATGTAGACTGTTGCCTAGGCAATAGGAACGACCGAGGCGATAGATTAGTTCAATTCTGCCAGGAATACGATTTCGGGATAACAAACACATACTTCAAACTGCCCTTGAGAAGACTGTATACCTGGAAGTCAAATGCTGAAACAGAATACAAGATAATCAGAAACCAGGTCGACTACATTTTAATAACACATCGTTTCAGGAATGGCATAAAATCGGTCAAAAAGTATCCAGGTGCAGACATCGGATCTGATCATAACCCTGTGGTTACTGTAATCCATGTACGATTGAAGAAAGTCAATAAGAAACTTTTCATTAACAAAATCGACAGAGCACAATTAAAGAAAAAGACCATAAGGGAAGAGGTGCGTAAGGAATTGCATGAATGTCTTAATAACCAGGAATTGATTGGAAATGATGTAGAAAAAGACTGGAGTACAATTAAAACATCGATAAGTAAAATAAGCCACGAAAAGTTGAAGGGTAAACCACAAACAAGAAAGAAATCTTGGATGACGAACGAGATAATTGATCTGATGGAACAGCGACGAACCGCAAAAAACAATAAAAATGTGTACAAAGAGCGCAAAAAACGGTGAGGCAGAAAATCCGGCAAGCAAAGGCGCAAGGATTGACCGAGCAGTGTGCGGAAATCGAGGAACTGCAGAGGCAAAATACGATACCTTCAACATGTACAAGAGAATCAAGGAAGCTGCTGGAATTAATAACAAGAGGAAAGCTGGGCAGCTACATAACGACAAAGGGAAAGCCATACCTGATCTGGAGGGAAAACTAGTTGAGAGGGTAAAGTACATTACCGATCTGTTCAATGATATCCGTGGAGATGAACCGCCAGTAATAACAACTGTAGAAGGACCCCTAATACACATGCAATGAAGTAGAACGGGCTATAAAACTTGCAAAAACTGGTAAGGCAATAGAACCAGATGAAATACCTTGCGAAATCTACGAACTCATAGAGGACAGAAAAGATATGCAGGTTTTAACGGAACTATTTACTGCCATATATGCCAGTGGTCACATTCCGAGCGATTGGGCAGTCAGTCAGTTATCACATTACCAAAGAAAGCAACTGCAAAAACATGCGGTGATTACAGGACCATCAGCTTGATGAGTCACCTACTTAAAATCTTTTTAAAGGTAATTCATGGCCGCATATACCACAAATGTGAAGAGTACCTTAGTGAGTCGCAGTTCGGGTTTCGCAACGGGTTCGGTACAAGGGAGGCTTTATTCGGGCTGAACGTGCTTGCTCAGAGATGTCGAGATATGTCGGTTGACTTGTATGCTTGCTTCATAGATTTTCGGAAGGCATTTGATCGAGTCAAGCATGATGTGCTTATAGAAGTCTTAAGAGATATTGGATTGGATGGGAAGGATGTTCGTATAATCGCAAATTTATACTGGAATCAGTAGTAAGACTAGATAACACCAGCTCAGAATCAGTCAATGTTAAGAGAGGTGTTAGGCAAGGATGTATTTTATCGCCACTACTATTTAATGTCTACTCCGAAAGAATATTCAGGAAGGCAATCTCTGAAGGAATGGAGGGTATTGTAGTAAATGGCGAAGTCATAAACAATTTGCCATATGCGGATGACACCGTACTTCTGGTTTCCAATGAAGAGGATTTACAGTGCTTGCTCGATAGGGTCACTGCTAAATGTGCAGTAGCAGGGCTCGATCTTAATATCAGGAAAACCAAAGTTCTGGTAAAAAGCACACATAATGGTACAACAGCTACTGTAACAGTCAGAGGTGTGAGACTGGAGCAGGTTAAACAGATCAGGTACCTCGGATGTCTAATAAATAACGATGGAGACAATCACACTGAAATCCGGTCAAGAATAGAGTACGCTCGCGCAGCGTTCAAAAAAATTAAAAAAGTTCTTTGCAGTAGAGATCTTACACTGCCTTTGAGGATCCGTTTGTTGCGCTGTTATGTCTTTTCAATTTTGCTTTACGGAGTGAAGGCCTGGACTATAAATAGCAATGAAATGAGGTGACTGGAGGCGTTTGAGATGTGGTGTTATAGGAGAATCCTGAAAGTATCATGGATGGACAAAATCCGAGATTTAGATATACTTAAACATCTAAATAAAAACACTGAAATCCTATGCACCATCAAACGGAGAAAATTAGAATACTTCGGTCATGTAATGAGGGGCGCGAAATACCGATTACTGCAGAACATCATGCAGGGTAAAATTGCTGGCAAACGTGGTCCAGGTAGACGCAAAACATCATGGCTGAAGAATTTACGCGATTGGTGTGGCGTAAACTCGAGCACACTCTTCAGGATGGCGGTGAACAAAATTCAAGTAGCTGCGTTGGTGACCAAAGTTCTGAGAGGACATGGTACATGAAGAAGAAGAAGAAGAAGTCTGACTATGATGATGTTGAATGAAGAAAAATTAATTTTGGTTCTCAGTTTTGGCTTCCTGGCGCAATTCGAGATGAAGCGCTTTATTGTTTTGGTTTGGAATATTAAATAGGAAAATTGCCAATCGAGTGAAGTAATTCAAATAATATTAGAAAATTAAATTATGGGCACCCTTGAATACTGAGCTGATTCAAAGTGCCTTCTGCCATGCCTCTCTACAAGAGGAACGGACTACTATAATCAAGGCACATGTAGACGTTTCGATCTAGATTTATTCTCATCAGGTTATGCCCTTTAAACGGTTGCGATAATAACGTATCTTTATCAGATTGTTTATATATATAGAGCTCCACCAGATACATGGGTAAGCAAGCAATCCCGTTTGTAGCCTGAAATATATTTTGATCCATTATTATCAACTACTGAGGGAGTTGGATTAACTCGAGTGAACCAAGCTCTTGGAATTTTGCCAATTTAAAATTCAAAAAATATATAGCAGAAGTTACGAAATTCTTGCGAATATTAACCGGGAAATGTAGCATGCAGCTTTTTCAGCAGTCATTAAATTCAGTACACATATTCTTTAACCACATTAAATACATTTTGACTATTTATCTGCCTTTAATTATAGTATTTTGTAATAACCGAG
>JAEQML010061595.1:0-25547 GCA_016904865.1 Pissodes strobi
AAACAACTCCGCATATGATCGGAGTCTACCAAACCCCTAACTAGTTTGAATAAAAACAATAAACAGACAAAGCAGGACAAACTTGCAGTCACGCGCCAAAAATTCTGGCACGTTGTCGGGACCCTGAGTCATTTTTAGCTTGAGTTTGCAAAATGCCTTCAAAATATCAGAGGCGGAGAGCGATTTTATAGATAGATGTACGTTGTTAGAATAGATGGGCGGTTGAAAAAGGACATCTACCATTGGTGAGTATACACTTTTGGAAAATTACGCAAATACGTCTACAACCCCCCGAGACCCACTGAATTCAACACCGTTCAGGTAGACGAGGTTTGGAATGCTTTGTTTGCTTATCTGGACCGAGAAAAAGATCAAAACTGGGAAGTTCCTGAGCCAATGCTCGCCTCGCAACGGGCAGTGTAATCGCCATAATCAGCATCAATATCTCGTTTTATTTTAGCTCTAGGTGTACGAAACTGATTTAGTAGTTCGGTAGAATAGGATTTTTTAAGTTGTTTACGAATTCGTGCCTTAGATTTAATGGTTTTTATGGCAGCGGGGCTATACCAAACTGGATGCTCTCTACTATGGTTAATAGTTTGGGGAACACATTTATCAAAAATCGAATACAATGTTTGGTAAAAGTAGTTGCAGGCGCCCTCAGGCGAAGCATAATCTTCCAGAGGAGACCAGTCCGCATCCGACAATAGATTATATAATTTATGAAAGTTAGCTTTGCGATAATTGTAACATGTTTGTGTGTGGCTTTAATAGGTGTTAATTTATTTATTGATATGTTTAAGTTTAAGCCGAGCGCAGGATGATGGCCGTCCTCGGGAACAAAAGGCATAGGATTTCGCGCAGCCTGACATGGAACATTCTCAAAGAGTAAGTCGAGAGTTCGACCAGTGCGATTAAGGACATAATTATATTGGACTAGATTATAGAAGTTAGCAAAGTCTAGAGCGATCTGAACCTTAGCATCACTAAAACTGTTTTCCACATTGAAATTTTGTAGGTTGAAATCCCCCATAATTACTAGATTACTATCCAAAAAAGAGGAAATGTCTCGAGGGAATCAAAAAAAGCCTGGTATTCATATGCCGCGAGATTGGGGGAAATATATATAACTAGCACATATTGTGATTTAAATTTAGCAACAATCTTACTGCCAACTATATCAACCATAGGGTTTTGATCTTGGATGCCTGATACGTCAAGTTGACTCGCCTCAAACTCCCTGGAAACAGCCAACAGCACACCACCTCCTTGGGAGACGTTAATTTCCCGAAATTTGCGGTCGCTTCGGAAAACTATGTAGTAGTCGTCAAATAATTCCCCATTTAGAACATCTTCGTGGAGCCATGATTCAGTTATTGCTACAATCTGGTACTCATGTGAACTTGCTGATGTGATGAATCCGTGGGTTTTTGTGCTGAGTCCTCTTGCGTTTTCATAGTAACATACTGTGTTGTTGCTGGAGGTAGATGATGATTTTACATTCATGTCAGACAGGTTTATGTGTTTAAATTAAGTGATACGATTTTGGGAACACCACGAATATATTTTATACGCAAGTTAGCTTTCCAAAATCCGTCCTTATTTGAAGCTCGGTTTTTAGAGCTTTATACTCCTTTAGTTGGGTGGGGCTGTCATTGCTGAATGATAGATTAGAGAAATCCTGATTTTGTCTAATTGCCCTCGAATGCCGAATTATCTTCGACACATCAGATGGAGAAGACATAATAACCTTAATGGGGCTGACACTGTTAGGTATGGCTTTCCCCACTCGAAAAATTTTCAATGTTGAAATATCCAGGTCTGGAACCGCAGAGTGTATTATTTCTCCTATAATACGCTTGTCGGAGGACCGCTGTTCTTCCCCTGCAATGGTGAATTCAGTTTCCGATAATCCGAAAAGCCTTTCAGGCGATTGATTGAAGTCATTGTTGATATTGAAATCATTGATTTGCATTTTCAACGCCAACACTTCAGACTGGAGCTCTTCATTTATCTTTCTTTGATTTTCATACCTCGCCTGAAAATCGGTGATCCTCTGTTCCATGGACAAGAGCTTCATCATAACATCCTTCAATGTAAGATCATCGTTATTCGGCGGAGGCGAGCCTACGGGGAAACCAACGATACCCGCGATACATCCTTGGCAAAACCATCTGTACCCCAGTGTGGATTCAAGTTTCTTGTTATAGTAATTCAAAAAGGCAATTGGCATCTCAATACATTTGGCATGAAACCAGTGCGCGCATTTCTGACATAGAATTCCATAAGAGCCCTTCTTAACTATCGAATGACATGGTTCGCAAATGTCTGACATTGTAGATTTAGTAAGTGCCAAAAAAATTTGGAGTGTATAGTCTAATTCGCCCGGACTATAACAAAATGCACTGTCCGGCAATTGACAGGCCGATAAAAAAAAATCCGGTTAAAGTTCACGAGAGCCGGAGAAAAATCATATCGCAAATATCAACGTTTTTATCGCCCACTGTGTTTGGTGTAAACAATGTGTTGTTTACAGCAGAACCTGGTGTTCGCAAAAGTATCTTTCTCGTTTTAAAGTCATTAAATAACGATTATCACACAAGACGGGAAGCACACAGAAGCAAAGCACCACCGATAACACACCGTACGAAGAAACAGTAGAAAAGTAAAATTCGCAACGAGCTCTGCCATTAAGACCAAATAAATAACGAATTGCTCTCTTTTGAAGTTTGAAAATGGAACGAAATTGCTCGGTGTTACAGCAGCATCAAAAAGGAAGGCCGTAGCGAAGATGAGATTCAAACAAATAGAAGTAAGTGAGCCTGGCAGTAGAAAAACTTGGTTCCTTCGAAATTGATCGAATTGCAACGCAGGCCGAAGATATATTTCTTGTTAAAGAATCAATGTGCGGACCACTTAAGGTTGGCACTAATATTCAAACCTAGGAATTTAGCCGATTCAACGTATTTAATATTGATGTTGTGAAGTAGCAAAGGTTGTTTGTAAGGTTGTTTTATAAGATAAGGCTACCGTTTCATCAACGTTGAAACACAGCCAATTTGAGTCAGACCAAGTTTTGAGTGTGACGAGATCGCTGGAGATATTAAGAGTGTACGGAGAAATTATTAGAATCACTCCAAGTTATGCTTGTGTCGTCAGCGAAGAGGGAAATTTTGCCATTGATTTTTAGGTACGTGATGTCATTAATGTATATTAGAAAAATGATAGGCCCAAGAACAGAGCCCTGTGGAACTCCACTGGTATTTTAAACTGCAATCAGAATCAGAACCGTTCGCTCTAACAAACTGCAGTCTATTTTCAAGATAAGATTGAAACCAGCTCGAAGGAATATCACGGATTCCATAAAAATTTTGTTTTCTTAACAAGATGTCATGAAAAACACAGTCAAACGCTTTAGCGTAATCACAGAAGCCTGTAGCAGTGGGGAGATTGTTGTTAAGGGATGAGTAAACATCGTGAAGTAACAAGAACATGGCGTCATTAGTAGGTACACTTATTTGGTAAAAATCCGAACTGTTCCCGAGACAGTATCCTATGTCTAAAGAGAAATGGCATGAGGCGATTTATAATAACTTTTCAATGATTTTAGAGAGTACATGCAACAGAGCAATTGGACGATAATTGCATAAGACATCCTTTTCACCTCCGTTATGAAGAGGAATAATTATCGCAGTTTTGAAGCATTCGGGAAAAACACCTTTCGTGAAGGATGCATTAATTAAGGAAGCTAGGACATCCAGAATTGGAAGTGGGAGGTTCAAGAATATTAAGCATATTTTGAAAATCATTGAGTTTAGGAAAACATGTTTATGTGGATATTTCTCTTCTCAATAAATTAAAGTTAGGGGTGATTTTATATGCCTTATTGGATCTAATTATCGTTTTATTTATAAGAAAGCGGATACCAAAATATAATCTGAATACTTAATAGAAGATGTTTCAATTTATATTTGGTCTTATCTTCTAGTAAAATGTTCTTTATCTTTATATTCTAAGTGTATGTGGGGCAATATGCTCAGCTTGTCTTATTCTTAGGGAAAGCTCATCTCCATTGATCAAACGAGTGACATGTCGCTAGCGGGAGCTAAAACCGAATATTTCGTGCCACGTGTGAAGTTAATAAATGTTCGTCAACTGAGGCTGTTCACCGCATCAAACATTAACCTTTGCACTGTATTTATCTTTGCAATTAATTGCTCACTTACAATTTTCGGAGGTCCAGTAACGTTCAGTATACCTGTCCGTACAGTTCCATTGGATTTTATTCCATTGGAAATCTGGCACAATATTGAATTATTCAAACTGTATCTTTCTGGTCTTGGTTTAGAAACTCAATATAACGCATTGAAGAGCTTACCGACTTTAGGCTCAGGTTTGAATCCGAACGGTATCACATCAGCATGCTTTCCATGGAAATATTAGCGTGATCTAATGAAAAGATCGGTCATTATGGTTAAAGTGCGTCTTGGATTGTCTACCATTTTTACAACAGAACTGTCTCAAACGACATATTATTTAACTTACGAGTATAACGTTCGCACCGGAAGTAACAATGGGGTCTAAATTACTCCTAGAAATGTTGCGAAGACAAATCGATTTTTTTGTCTTCAGGCTACTAACAGTTTTCGAGATATTTTCACAACATTTGGGATGCCTGGGTTTTCAGGGATAAATTAATAAAATTAATTAAAATTTATACATTAATATTTTCAATATTTAATTTTTTATACTACTACTATTCTTTTTATAATTTAAGAATGATAATTTAGTTTGCAATATGAACTAATTTTTATAAAAAAAAATAATTTTTTTTAAATACTAACCTTTGGATTATCCAAATCGCATACATTATCCAGATAAAGGACATTATTGGTGCCAATGGCTAAAGACCACGCCTCGCTATCGGCATTAAAACAGTATTTTTCTCTTGTAGCCTTGTCAAGGAGTACCCAGCACCCTAAAAAACAGAATATCAGAATAGTACTAGTACGCATGTTGCTTGATGGAATTTTGAGAGAATTCTGCCCAATTTTGACCAAGCTCCAACTGGCCAATGTGATAATTTAGCTATAAATGTTATCATCATACACTCCTTAAACGATTATTAGGATTTTATAAAATAAAACTACTGATACAGGAACTTGCTTATTCGTTTCCCGAAGAATGCGAATTAATTAGCATTAAGATTAACTCTCAGAATGATGATACAATCTGCGTACAAAGTATTTCACACAAGTTAAATACATACCTTCTGAATTCACGACGTACTCACTAACTCCAATGCGATTTCCTAACACCAGCATGCCAACTGGAGGAGCTTTCAAATTTGGTCTGCTTCTAACGTTATGACCAGAAGCACCACATTTTATAACCTGATAGAAAAAAGTGCATTGGTCATTCATCAGCGTTTATCAATTAGAATATTAATTGAATAAATCTCCATAGGTTGTATAACGATTATTTTAAATAAATATGCATACATTTATTTCAAAAAATATGCATAAAGTACACACATAGTATGGCTCTTCTTGGCATGACTATGGAGGGCTGTAAAGCATAATTTACTAATGGTCGACTGTACAAGGCTGGCTTAAACTTCGATGGATGGTAAATAACTCCCGTATAAGTGCCGCCAAATTGGATCCGTTTTCAAACTAATGCATTTTATATGGAAGGGTTGAAGGTTCATCAAACAGTAAAGGATCAGATGAGCTTTGCCATGAAGAAAATCTTAAAGGCGATTACAATCAAGATGGATATGTATTTGGTGGAACATCGACTAGCAATTATAACATTACAGCTTCATAAGAGATCTAGGTTGCAAATTATCCTTCGCTCTTTTAATTCAATGCATTGTAGATTTAACGATCTAAAAATGCTTAGAAACGGCGAAAAAGTCGTTATAATAACGGATCTAGTCCTAGATCTGTTGTTAAAATGTAGTCTATGATATACTAAACCAAATAAATATTACAGGAAAAAAACCCTAATAGCTAGAACGAATCAATAATCCCAATTTTGCACAAAAAAGGAGACAGAACTGCCTTATACAACGACTGCCCATAACCCTTCTCAGAACCATATTTTGACGAACAAAGTAATATCTAAATTTTACGGGTATAAGCTGGATTTCATGTTATGTATGCAAGAGCTTTTGGAAATTGCAAAAAATCAAAACGTGTCATACGAATTTCCCGATCGAAGATTACTTCGACTTGATTATGCTCTACGGGACAGATCAGTCGTAAAAGTAAAAATAGGGAACTCCGTTACTATAAGAATTAATACTTCGTTATAGAAAAATTTTACATACACGATGGTGCTGATCACCCAACAGACGCAAGAGCTGTAGAAATAGAGAGGCAAGTATTGGAGCGCGTTGTAGAGGGTCTATCTTTATGTACCTGAATTTTTGTTACCCAAGGTAATCTCAATCAATGGTCTGGAAAATCTTGCAATTATATACTAGCCAACAGTTAAAACATATCTCAGACCAAAACAGCAAGATTATATATATTTTTTTATTATGCTAATTAATAAACTGCCAGACAAAAGTCTCAGTTGGTCTTTGGTTTTATCGATACATAAGAATTACAAAAGCGGGAATTATATCATAAAATGAGACACAAATCGATTTATTATATCAGGATCAGGTATACTTTATAGGACAGTGAAGCAGGTACAACATAGATCGTGAATTGTTATTATAATTCTACTAATCACCCAAATGTTAAATCCGAATTTGATTTTCAATTATTAGATGAAGATACCAAAAAATCTTAACAAGATATCTAGTTCTGGTGTCTGGATTCGCTAATAAAATCAAAAGATCTCTGACCAATTAAAATTGTTTTAAAGTTTACTCTCAGTTATATTAAAATGGAGTTTTATCCACAATACCGAAACAGAATTATTGCACTTGACGCGCGTTTCGCTAACCATGTTAGCATCATCAGGAGATGATTAAGATCATTAAAACTCAGTTTGCCGCAGGTTCCAAGCCCCAACATACTCAGTTATATTATTTTGTAATTAGTCAAATATTACCTGCCATTCTAGTATTCAACCAAACTTTAGCACTGCGTTAAAACTTTAAATGGAATTCGGGATAATAAATAAAAAATAAAAATAAATTTCACTATTACGGCTTTTCAGAAAAGTATGTCAAGTTCTTTGTGCAATTCTTTAAAGCCAGATTGCATTGCCTGAGGTCCGGGATATTATCCGATAGACACAGGGATACCTTAGATTATCGTTCTCCGTTTATGTTGCACGTATGCACATCCAAAAAAAAGACAATAATAGGCGGATGATTCGCAATTATATATATCATTCTACGTGGACAATATATACCTTTCTCTGAAACATTTTAATAAGGATATAGGTAGTTTGAGCGGCCTTCCGAGAGTCATAACTTATATTCTGTATTATTTTTTTAATAATCATGGAAATGGTGCCATTGCAGTTACATCAGGTTTCATATTAGTGATACCCTTCTGTCCTTAATTATTGAAGTTAACAACTTGTGTGTCACATTTGATAAATCTCTTTCATTTCAGGCATACATAAACAGTAAATTAACGCAAACATGCGATTAAGAAACCTTTGTAGTCTAAAAAGCTCTTGCCACTTAAAACAAAACATTACTTGTGCGACAGTCTTATTTCAGCCTTTTTACGGGGATGTCGTCTACGGGGATTCTCGGTCTTTGTAAACATCTTACCAAATACAAAAGATACAAAATTCTTGCCTGAGTTTCTTCTTTGACATTCCTTTCAAAAGTCATATTACACCTTATTTAATTAACAATAATAACTATTAAAAAACGGGCAACCACCTTATCTTAAATTACAATATCAGTCGCATAGCACGAGAATCATTGACAAACTACAGAGTACACCAACATAAAACATTATTTGTCGCTTCTCATATGTGAAATTATTTGCTAAATCATGTTAAAGAATTTTTCCCTGCACGATTTTTCACATTTGTTAAAAAGTGTTTTTTACAACACCACTGTGCAACTGGGTAGAGACTGAATATTTCAATATTTTTTGGTGTTTTTTTCTTTGCCTACGCTTATAGCATCGATTTTTCGGGGGGCACGGGAAAAGCAGATTATGGACCTGCAATGAACGATATTTTCTATTATACCTCCCTGAAAACCACAACAATAATTAAAAGCAAAGACAATACTACTAGTATTGTTTTTGTTAAAAGTAAATTCAGCCAATTTTTAACTCTTCTGCTGCTTGAATTGCAAAAACATACGTTAAAAGTGGTGTCAAATAAGCATTATTAAGCGTCGCTATATATATTATTATTATTATGATAGCTAATATCAAAAAAGTAAGTAACCATTAGCCTTAGAATTACAGAATTAATGCTGACAATTAACAATTTAATAATGAAGAATGTATGTCTTTGTGCGATACTAATTCAATTGAATCTATTTTATTGAATATTATGCTTATTTTCTACTACTATTCAACTATTAGCCAGTCCTCATGGGTATGCTGATATATTTAGCATTAGCGAAGATTTCTTGTAGGAAGGAATATGGGATAGGAGGGGATAATTAATTTCCTACTGTAGCGCTGAAAGTTAGCGCACGGGAAAAAAAATACGTGCGGACGCATACATATATGAAACATAACGTTTTCAGAGAGGTATACTGTATATTACATTTCAGATGAGGCCTGTTAGCAGCAAGAATGAACAGGCCAACAATGAATTATAAGAGTCAATCCTCATTATGTGCAATATCATCACAGTAGAGGTGAGTATCTTTTAGAATACATGCCTACTAATAGTATGTATACATCATGGCATATACACCAACCTTTATGGCCATCTTGGAATATTTGATTATGTACAATACAATTCCAGTGTACTTTCGAGAGATGAATGATATATAACAACCGATTAGTACAATTAATGTTTTACTACCCGCCCAATTAAAACTGCAGAAAAAAACCATGTACCCACTGAGACTAAGCACAGTGATATTATAACAGAATTGGGTTTTTGCGAGCACACTTATAGAAAACATTTTCGTTCGTAATTATTCATTACCTTATAACTGATCTGCGAATTCTTGGACTTATCTTGAATTTCTGGCAGCCTTCTCATGATGGTATCAGTAATTACTTGTTCCAAAATGGTCTTCGGTTCTTCGACAGGCAAAAGAAGAGTTTTGCCCAGATGTTGGTTGTATTGAAGGCACCAGGCCTCTATAACATGGGGGTTACAGTACTGGCGTATTGTATCAGCTGATAATCTCAGCCAAACACCATCATCGTTATGAACCTGAAGAAGAAAAGGTTTCAGATAATATAAATCTATTTGAACACTCAAGCTAAACGATACCAAACATTACAGGTAGCAAAGTTCAAAAAAGTAAATAGTGCTAATCCAGACGGAAATGCTAAGTTGCTAGAGTGCATTCAGATTCTCCTGTCAGAACTAAAGGCAAGATTTACAGTCCATATGATAAAAAAAAAGAATTATTTGCATTGCTGCATATGGTAGTCAAATGAACATATTAAAAAAAACAATTTAAATAAGTTAAGAAATATTTTATTAATTGTAACAGTCCGTTTTTGGCAGTGTCAAATATTTTTGAATTTCATTTATATGCCGCATTTAGGGAAAAAGATGCTGTATTTTGCACTCATCGGTTTATTAATTCTAAATTTATTGATTCGATTTGCTAGCAATTCACTTGAAATTGCCGCATTTCTTAATGTAAATTAACTCTATTGTAAGTATAGGTTAACGATATATATGTATTAGCTTTTATAACAAGTTGGGACTATATTTATTTTAGTTGATAAGCGTAGCACATTGTTATTAAGATAGCTTAGCTTGATTTATATTGCATTACCGTAGAACGGTCAACGAACCAATTTATATTTTTTAGAATTCTGTTAGTAAAACCTGCAAATACGCTGCGTGAAACTCGTCGATTCATATTTTATTTTCGGTTTGAATATTTCATAACTTTTTGTGAACCCCTTTGTTGCTGAACTCCAATTGTCGGCCTATCATTTCTGAGATCGTTAAACCGTTTTGGGACCTCTGCTTTTAAATATATTTATCTTTCCACCCGGCTGCTGCACTTTTTGTGACATTCGATTGTTAGTCCGATGTAATAGGAATGTTACTACTTCTCTTAAATTGCAGCTGTCGATTTAAATTCTTAAAAGTTTATCGTTTTGTTAGGGAATATTCTCTGGTATTTCTAGAATCCTTTGATTTCAATGCCTTAATTGTGGCTTCCGCCGTCATGTTATCCTCATAATGGACGAGAACTAAGTTGTTTGTTATCTTAGAATTATTCCCTGTATCGTGTGATGTTTCAGCATATCACTACTTGCTGATTTGACGTAGCATTTAATCTCGTAGGCAAATTGACGGAAACCAATCGAGAGCTCTTCTGAAAGTACCTTTCAAGGCGAGAAGAAGGTTTGTCGTGAGTGCAGTCGCAGAGACTCCACATTTAGTTTGTGATTTAATTCCGCCCATTTATTGGGGATATACTGTGGTACCTTTTGTTCTTTTGACACGACCGATTTTCGGGATCTAAATACTGTTCTGGTAAGCATTTTCTCTGAAATTAATTTTTCTATTGCTTGTGAAGCGCGTGGACGCCATGACGCTAACGATTTTTTTTTTCATTATTTTTAGAGGCTTTGCGCGTTCGTCATATAAGACCGAGACCGTCGAATTTTCCTTAGCCCTCACACACACTAACGAGGTAATTATTGCTACAGTTTTTTTTTGCTTAAATTAATGATTGAATTGCTTATCTCTGTTTTTTTGTGCATGGTCAGCCATTTGCTTGCGTCCCATATGTTATCTTATCTACATCGAATTTTTATTTTAATGTAACTTAAAAATTCTGATCGTATCGGGAAAGTTAAATTTTCTTTTAGGGGTGATTCATTCCTTTCTTTGTTATATTCAAGTTGTCTGTACCTTACTACCTCTTTTGTTTGCTGATGGGCATTGCAAGTTCATGGTTTTTTTTCTGGGGGAATTTGTTTTATAAAGAAAATGTATTTTTATAAGAGTGGTTATGGTTTTTTTATTATTAAAGTAAGGGGGCTTTGTCTAATGCGCACTGGGTTATTTCAGGGTTTTACTGGAGGGCCACAACTAGCAGGCTAGAAGTTTTACTAGCGACACCGATCTATCGAGACCTCGCCTAGATCTTTCCCTTGAGCCATCGAGTGGCAGTACCTGAGCTAGCTATAGGTGCTCGGCGCCTCCACCAGAGTCAACGACCGGATTTGGGTATTGTACAGACGCTTTATCATCTGAAACGTTAGTTTATCAGTTTAATATAATCGCTCTTAGTTTTCCTTCTTTTAATATCAAACCATTGACCACCAAGCTCTGAGATAGCTCATTAATTGTATTTTTATTTATTCACTGGTTTGTCGAACCGGTTAATCTAATTGCTCTGAATTTTCTCTCTTTTTGATATGTCAAGCGTTGACCGGCTTTAAGCAGTTTCAATAATTTTGTTCCTTTCATTCATTTATCAAATAACATAACCGCTCTGAATTTTCCTTCCTTATAATATAAGTCAAGCATTGTTAGCGGAGCTTTCTATAGTTTTATTCTAATTTTTTCTCCCTTTTATTAATTTATCAAGTCATTTGATTTGATTATTGTGACGGTTTATCGCTACAGATTATTATTGCTACATTTAAAATCGGTGCAGCTATTAGCGCACGTATACCTAGTTGTTATTAGCTTAGTTAGCATCAAAGTGATCACTTCGGTTAGTAGTATTTAGTGCATTTAGTTCTAAGTCATACAGAACCGAGTATTAACAACAGGATTGGTATCCGTACAATCTCCATATTGTACTTATTAGTAGTTAAATTTCATAGTCATTTGACATTTCTTTGGTCTTTAACTAACAACATTTCCGTTTAACTAGCCATTTTAGTCCAGAGAGATTGTGGCTGTGTTTTCAAAAAAAAAGAACTTAGTAGCAAATATATTGTTCCTTAAATTTTAGTTTGTGTTTTCTTGTTAAGTTAAGCTTGAGTACCTGTTGATTTAATAAGCCAGCTTATATTTCTTGTTAGGTTGTAGCTTTTGATTTAATAAGCAGTCCTAGTTACCATGCACAACACCAGCGGAGCTTTTTCAGTTTAGTTGGATAGAACTGGTGGGGCTCTAACGACCCCACTACAGGAGCCGGGCATTTGCAATACAACTCTCCGGGGCTAGGTTTCTTTTTAATTAAAAAAAAACTTTTAACTTCAATCAGGAAAAAAAAACGTGTTACATAATAAAAATAATTTTATATAAATTTTAGTTAAAGATTAGTAAAAGATATTATTATTTATTCTGTTAATCGTTGAACTAATAAATATCTATTTATTTTATGCTTTGTTATATTTAGTTCATAGCTGCTAACCTCTGTTCCCTGTAACGAACTTTAAAATCGTCAACGACTTCTAGGTCGAAAGTTTCGATGAGAAATATTTATTAGGTTATTTTTACCAATAATAGCATAGATTTCGCATTTGTACAGAAAAACTAAAAGGGAAATCTCTCATTGATGTTCAAAAGCTTTTATTGTAATGACTGGTTTAAGCAATATTCTGGAAACACTCCGAAATGCCATTTTAAAAAGAGCAAGAGAGGAATTTGAATACAGAACTAGGGGACGAACTACATTAAACAGAATAAAGTCAATGGGTCACAAATACAAACTTGTAACTCAGCGAAAAATACTATGTGAACTAAAACACGTTTTAATGCCAAAGAAAGGACCTAAAATAACCGCATTTTCGGAAATGATTTAAAATATATTTTTGAATATGGATTTGTTATATCACACAGTTCGGGTTTCGAGTAGGTCTCGGAACAAGAGAAGCACTCTTCGGGATTAATGTGCTCTTCCAGCGACGTCTAGATGTGAATCATGAAGTCTTTGCATGTTTCATAGATTTCGAAAAGGCTTTTGATAAGGTTAAACATGATAAACTTCTTCATTTACTTATTAGCAAGGGCATTGACTCAGAAGACATAACAATAATTAGTAACCATTACTGGGGCCAGAAGGCGAAAGCAAGGATCGAGAATCATCTTACAGAGGAAATGGAGGTCCATCGCGGTGTAAAACAAGGATGTATTTTGTCGCCACTCCTTTTCATTCTTTACAGCGAATTTATCTTCAACGAAGTCTTAGATGAAGAAACAGCGGGCGTGAGTATAAATGGGGAAGACATCAACAATATAAGGTACGCCGATGACACTGTTTTATTAACGAGTAAGATGGAAGACATGCAACATTTGATGGAAAAAACTAGAAGACTGGTGTGCTGAATATGGCTTGAAGTTAAACCTTAATAAAACTAAACTGATGATAGTCACGAAATCCCCGCAGATACAAAATCAAACAAACTTGACGGTAGCAGGTACAGTCATAGAAGAGGTACAGAGATATAGGTATCTAGGAACATGGATTGAACAAACAGGAGATATAACAGGGGAGATACGAACAAGGATAGAGATGGCCAGATCGACATTCATTAAAATGAAAAAATTATTCACAAGTCGGGACATAAATATAAAACTCAGAACGAGGATGCTGCGTTGTTACGTGTTCTCTACACTCATGTATGGGATGGAATCATTGACCCTCAAGAAAAATTATATGGACAAACCGGAAGCATTCGAAATGTGGTGCTATCGCAGAATGTGGCGGAATGCCTGGACGGAAAAAATCACGAACATCGAGGTCCTAGCAAGAATGCAAAAAGAATACGAAATCATTAACTCCATAAAAAAGAGAAAACTCCAATATCTTGGGCACGTGATGAGAGGCCACAAATACACACTTCTGCAGTTGATAATCCAGGGTAAGATCAACGGAAAGAGGAGTATTGGAAGGCGCCGTGTTTCCTGGCTTAAAAATTTAAGGGACTGGTTTGGCTGCAGCAACAATCAACTATTTCGAGCGGCAGTAAATAAGATCCGGATAGCTGTGATGATAGCGAGCCACCGATAGGAGACGCACGGCAAGAAGAAGATCAGTATTCTGTACAAAAGTGAGGCTATGGCATCGATTCAAAAAGCAACCCTTGAAAATTTTAGAAGGCTTTACATGTGGGATATGCTTGGTAATTTATGGATGTTTGTGTTTTCGTTTCTGGGCACTACGGTTAAAGTCCAGTCAAAGAGAGGATATAAATTCAGACAGAAAGTCAATTAAGTTCTTTGTTGTCCAAATTAGATGGAAAATTTGCAGCTGCTATGGATAAGGCATCGCATAAATCAATCCTTATCAATAAACCATAAACTTTTTTATTAAATAAAAATAAAATGCAGCAGTTTCCGCCCAAGCAAAACGTAACTTTCACTTAAAAAAGAAGTTAGGTGATTCTTTAAAACTGTTTAAGCAAATTTAGTGAAGGGCCTTCAGATATGAAGGTTAGCTGCGAATACATTGAATAAGCAGTCCCCGACCAAGCAGCGGCGATACTGGAGGGTGTGGTGGTTATGCCTTAGGAAAGCATACCCTAGAAAATACCACAGGAATCCAGGGAAAGTATCGTGATATGGCGATTATTGCCGCCATTAAATAAGCACAGCCTAACCCAGCCCGAGCACCCATCGGGATAAGTGGACTCCTCATTAATGCCAACAGCCTCCTACAGAGGGTGGAAGAGCGGAATGAGGCCGGGGCACTCTCTTGCCCTCTCATTGAGAAATCGGTGATAAAGGCGTATGAACCAACATTAGTCAACGGCATGGGAATGCAGAAGAGGGAACCCCCTGCATTAAAGGTCTCTCAAGACTATCCCAAGAACGTTCATGGGATGACGAAAACTTTAATAGATGTTGTGCCGTGCAATCCAGCTAGCGACTGGCGCTACCCGGGTTCCGGGCCTAGTAGTGTGAAATGAGCGACCGGCCGGGCGAATGCAGGAAACCAGGCATCGCACGGAAATTCAGAGACTGGAATGAACATAAATATCTGGAACACCATAAAGATTGGCACATGGAATGTGCGAGGACTAATAGAAATTGGAAAACTGGCAATTGTAGAGAAATAAACATGTGGATACATTATTGTCGAACTAAGTGAAACACATTGGAAAGGTTCTGGACACGTCAGAACAAAGAACAACCATGTCATATACTATGCAGGATGCGAAATAGAGTCTAGGAATGGTGTAGCTATAATGATAAACAGCAAACTAACACAGTGTATAAAGGAATACAAGGCAGTTAATGATAGAACAATAATGGTAAAACTCCAAGCCAAATCAACAAACCTAAATATAATACAGGTCTACCTCCCAACCAGTGATGCAGATGACGACGAGCTAGAACTATACTACTCCCAACTGGAGGAACTGTTGAACACTATACCAAAGCGAGAGATCACAATTATAGTCGGAGATTTTAACGCCAAAGTAGGAAGAGAGGCAGAAGATCATGAACTTCATTGTGCAATTGGCAAATACGGCCTAGGCGATGGAAATGACAGAGGTGAACGGCTAATCCTTTTCTGCATCGAGAATAACTTCTTCATCACCAACACTGGATTCCAGCAACACCCCAAAAGACTTTACACTGGAACCTCACCGGGAGGAAAGTATAGGTTTCAAATGGACTACATTCTCATAAATTCACAATGGAGAACGTCGATAAAAAGTGTAAAGACGCTTCCAGGCAAAGACTACCACAGTGACCACCAATTTCTAGCAGCAGAACTACGCATGAAATTGAGTGAACCAAAGACCAGAAAACTATTGCATAACTGTTGGCACATGAAAACTAATGAACGATACAACAAGCTAGCCACGCAAAAGATCAATCACATTAACACGGAAACACACGGAAACAACACAGAAAAACTCCCTATGGAATGAAATAAAAAGGGCATTGAGAGACGCAGCTACACAAGCAGGAAGAGACCTCAAAAGACAACCAACCAAATCCTGGATATCGGAGGAAACTTGGAATCACATCGAAGATCGTAAAATCATCAAAACAGCGACGACGACAAAGAAAAATACAAGAAACTGAGCATAGATATAACAGCGATGTAAACGGGATAAGAATAATTACCTGAATGGAATTTGTAAGGAAATTGAACAGCACTCTCATCAGAATGAAACGAGAGATGTGTACACTAAGATCAAACAAATAAATCGCACATTCACCCCTAAATATGCAGCTATAAGATCAGAAGAACGAACATTGCTGACAGACTCAAAACAAATAAAAGATAGATGGAAAACATATTGTGAAAAACTTTTGAGGAACGAGCACATCGCTGAATACCAACAAATGAAAATAGATTATGACGAAAAGGAACCTGACATTATAAGAGAAGAAGTAGTTTCGGCATTTAATAAACTAAAACATCACAAATCGCCGGGCTCTGATGGAATTGTGTCTGAGATGCTAACAGAACTTGGAGATACAGGGGTAGACATCTTCCATAAAATATGTCAACGCATCTGGGAAAACGATACATGGCCAGAAAACTGGACAAAATCCATCTACGTACTTATTCATAAGAAGGGGCCCAAAGATATCTGCAAAAATTATCGCACAATAGCCCTAATATCACCCGCCAGTAAGGTAATGCTTCAAATATTGTCAGAGAGGATCAAGCCTCATATTCTATCTCAATTATTACTAGAACAAGCAGGCTTCGTGTCAGGACGCGGCACTCGAGAACAGATCCTTAACATCAACCAAATATTGAGAAAGCGAGATAATTTAACATCCCCACATATTTGTGCTTCATAGACTACACCAAAGCATTTGACTGCGTCCGATGGCAGAACATGTGGCCAATTCTATATGAGATGGGAATTCCGCGCCCCTTAATTGCAATATTAAAGAATCTGTACGACCATAACTCTGCACATGGATAGTCAAAGTCAAAGTATGCTTTATTGTTTTAACAAGTGGTAGTGTTGTTAACAAAGCGAAAAAGAAAGATTATAAAATTAATGAAATAACTTAAAATTAAGATTGCCCTTAAGACCTACCACATTTACAATCTAAAAAATAAAAAATATCTAAAAAATATTACAGTCACATACAACAAAATAGTTGTAAGTACAAAGTCACACAGTCAAAATTATTGGTTAAAGACACTGAATGAAATTTACACATAGACTCCACATAAACATTAAATATAAAATTCAGACAGGTTATAGTAAGCCTTCTCTCTCAAAAACCTTTTTAGGTGACGTCGAAAAGTCTTTAATGAAGTTGCCCCCTTAATGTTGCGTGGGAGGTGATAGAAAGTGGCCTTACGGACCCTTTTCATGTTGGTAAAGGCGTTAGACAAGGATGCATCTTAACCCTCCTTCTATTTAACATATACGGCGAATGGATCATGAGAAAAGCCCTCGATGAATGGAATGGCGGTATAACTTTCAATGGTAGAAAGATAAGTAATCTACGATACGCAGATGACACCACGCTTATAGCTTCATCTGAAGAAGAACTAATTGAGCTTTTCCAGAAAATCGAAAATACGAGTGAAGAAGTGGGGCTGAAGATCAATAAAAAGAAAACGAAGGTGATGATAGTGGATCGCCAGAATAACAACAGACTGGAAATAAAGACCGTAAATAGCATAAAAACTGTCGACAACTTCATATACCTGGGAGCACTCATTTCTAACAGGGGTGGATCCAGCCAAGAAATCCGAAGAAGAAGCGCACTAGCCAAAGAGGCCATGACCAAACTCACGACCATTTGGAAAAGTCATCAAATAACGCTAATTACCAAAATCAATCTGGTCAAAAGTCTGGTAATCTCAATCTTTTTTACGGTGCTGAATGCTGGATACTGAAAGAATCCGACGAAAAGAAAATTGACGCATTCGAAATGCACTGCTGGCGAAGAATGTTAAGGATTCCATGGACAGAAAGAAGAACAAACCAGTCTATTTTAGATCAACACAAAATTAAAAAACGACTTCGCACCATAGTAGCAGAAACAGTTGCAAAATTTTTTGGTCACGTCATAAGAAGAAACGGACTGGAAAGATTAACCATTGAAGGAGCCGTAATAGGCAAGAGGTCGCGAGGGAGATAACCCACAAGATACACAGATCTCATAACGAAAATAACGGGGACCAACATAACTCAATCCATAAGAGAGGTGCTGCTGAAATCAAGCACACGACCAAGAAGAAGCAAATTTATTAAATTTAGATAGACATGGATATACAATTCTCCTAGATATTGCTCCCGCAGAGAGTTAACTTGATTTAAACAGACCGTATTTCTTTGAATTTTCGCCTAGAGTTTTTTAAGTTATACAAACTAAATAACATTTTTTTCAATAAGAAAATAAGAATTATAATGTTATTATTAGTGTGCCGTGTAGCACAATAGTAAAAATTTCTAAATGTCTAAAACTTATTTTCAGATATTAAAAAATAAACAAATAAAATAAAAATTTAATATTAACAAAATACGACTGAGCAGATTGTGTATTTCCTCTGTTAGTTATGGCTGCCCTACAATCCCTACATCATTTTTGTATACTTCGGATTGGCTCTCCAAGTTCTCTTAACGAATTGCCAACCATGCTGCTTGAAGAGCTACGAAAAGTTGTTGGCGACTTTAGAATAATTTGCTTTCTAAAAAACGGGTTGGTGTAGAATGTCTTATGTGTACTCAATCTGGAGAAAGCAAGCTACACTAATACATAACTGGCATTATTACACAGAATTCTTTGAATTTTTACAGCAATATGCAGTTTCGCATATTGCGCAATGGTCGACCGTATTTGGTTGATAAACCTGCTATATCTTTCGAATTTTTTAAGAAAATAAAGTTCAGTTCTTACTCCAATGCTGATTCCACAGCATGTTCTGTAATCGTGCTTCAACCATCCTCTTAAGCGTATGGATACAAGTCATATCGAGATTTATCTGTAAATAGAGTGGTGATATATTGATGATTTTCCCAGACACGTTCCAGTGCTAGTCCTTAACGGTTTACATCTCAACGGTCTTCTGGATTTAAGGTCGGCTGTATACAACCAAATTATCATATTCCTGGACGTTATTGCCATTTTAAGTGCATGCATGCAGCAGCTGCATTTGTAGATTTGGTTTAGTTATGATGCAGATAACTACAAAAACTGTAGGTGGTACAATGATGTCAGCCCAAAGGTCTCAGACAAATTTTCAGTTTTATAGTTACGTGCATTTTGTCAAAAATGACGCACTGCGCATACCACCATAGACATTATGTATTTGCATTAGAAGTACATTCAGCAATATATATTTAGTGTCATTTTCAATATTGATAAATCTCTGCAGCAACAATTGAAGTAGAGCATTTGTATTAATATTGATATATCTTTCTCAAAGAACTAAATACGAAAAAGCCATCAGGACCGGAGGGAATACCTGCCATCGTGTTAAAGAACCGGGTCAACGAACTAACATCCGTTTTTCCAGACTTTTTCTCTGTTTTACGGAAAAGAGAAACTTTTCCAAAAAAGGCAAAAAAAACACGCCCTCAAACTATCGCCCAATTGCCTTGCTTACAATAATCTCCAAATCATTGAACGTGTAGTCAATCAGCAAATACTCAAGTACCTTGAGACCAACACATTAATTTGCGATAACCAAAATGGCTTTCGCAAAGAGGGATCGACGGGAGATATATTGGCCTATGTCACTCATATCTGGAGTAGGGCAATTGAGAACTATGGAGAATCTCGTGCGATTGCGTTGGATATTTCGAAGGCAGTTGACAGAGTATGGCATGACGAATTGCTCAACAAACTGCCATCATTCGGACTGTCCGCCTCTCTCTGCAGCTGGCTTGCCGGTTTCCTTATGAACTGATCTCTGCACGTTGCAGTTGATGGACACATCTCAGAGACATTCATCACTAACGCGGGCGTGCCTCAGGGCGTACTACTTTCACCAATTCTGTTCCTCATCTATATTAATGACCTGTTGACCGAAGCCAATAATCCTGTTTACAATTTTGCAGATGACAATACCCTTGCCTCCCAATTTAGATTGGAAAAACCTTTACCAGCGACTGAGACATATCAGCGCAGACAGGAGCAGATTACAGCAATTAGTCAAGATCAGGAGAGGGTTCGAACTTGGGGCGACAGAAGTTTGGTCCAGTTCAATGCAGCAAACACCCAAGCGGCCACGTTTACCAAGAACGCCAATACGGCGGGCCCTGACATTATTATAGCAAGATCGGCCATTCTTTTATCCTCGTTAATAGGGTTACTGGGTGTCTCGGTCAAAAGCAATGTGTCCCAAAATCAGCCTCGCAGAAGCTTGGTGCGCTATTTCGCAACACCGCAGCAGGAGCTGCAAATAAGACCGCGTTTAGAATATTGCTAATAAATTTTTATTTATAGGTACGTACCTATTTTTGTCAAAATTGCTTCACTTTCTTAAAGTCTCGTTCAATTTAACATCTACATTTAATTCGTTTAACTTTAGCAGGTCAAAATTCATGTAATGAACTAGAAATTCTATATTGAAAATTGAAATTGCTTTTTAAAGTTCATCGTTGACCAGTGAATTAAATGACTTAACGAACTAGTCTTTTGAACTAATCATTTTGCTGAACGAGATTGAATGATGAAAATTAGCAAAGTGAACTAAACTTCTCAACTCTAATCGGGGGTGCCGCACCGAAGCATACCCTAAGGCTGCTGGATTCCGTACAGAAGAGAGCTGTGCGTCCCGTCGGCGCGGCGACCCGAAGTTGAACCGGGATCTAGATAGTCTTGGAGCACCGCAGATATGTGGCCTTATTCCGCCCCAGCAACGCCTGTCAGACAGTAACGACAGACGGCAAGAGCGCACTCGTTCGTTGTACAACTTGAAACACCTAGAACATCGCTTTACAAGGACGCCTTTGTCACGCACTTCCAGGATATATCTCCCCTAAATTACAACTTACAGCTATTCAAGAACCGTGTCAATCAACACCTTTGCACACACACCGCTCGTGGAGTGCCATAGGATCTCTCTTTAGTGTCTTTGTCATCGTCATAAAAAAAAATCTATAGAATATCATCGGGAAATTGACCCATAAAAATAATACAGTGTGTAGCAATGATCCAAACTTGAATATCTCATATTGCTTACATGCATTTTTGGAAACACCCCGTGGAAATGCCATATTACTATAGTCTACATCAAATCAAGGTAAATACTTTATTTTCTAACAAAGTGTACACTTTCTAGAAAATTTAAGAAGCTTTGTATGGTAAATACCAAAATAAAACTGTAAAAGCGCCATCTCTGACGACAATTAGGATGTAATTTAACATATGTCTTGTTTGCTAGAGGAGAAAAAACTAGCTGTTGGGTCTGAGCTAAAATGAAGCGATAAGTGGCTCGCAGTCCATGGATTCAGCACTCATGGATTACGTCCTCACTCAAACATATAGCACGTCCTGAACTCTAAATGCATCTAAATATTTTATATCACCTTTACCGAAAATAGGAGTTTTTTTTATTTTTGTGAGACGAAAATTATGACTTACCTCATCAATAAACACTATAGTACCATTCACATGAACAACACCAATTTGTTCGCTTTGTAAAGATGGATGAGCCCTTACTCTCAAACCAGCTGAATTTTTGGCGACAAATTTTCGTACCTTGCTGGGTTGATTACTGGATTTCTTATTAGTATTCTGATTGGGTGGTATCATACCTTGAGGCGGTTCTTTTACCTGAAAGTAAAGATAATTTTAAGAAACAATTATTTGGTTTATTTTTTATTCATAATTTTTTTTTAGACACGCAAACATTACAGTGATGAAAAATATGAACGCAAGTGTGATCACGATGAACCCAACACTAACAGAGTTCGATGCATTGACAGATCGCGGCAGTAGAATTGCTTCAATTCTAATATTTTTGACACTCTATCTCAAAATAGATGGTGTAATTTTATTCTAGGAAAAGTACGAAAACTACAAGATGTCAGAGGCTCTGCAAATATTAAGATTGTCATTCTTTTAAGCCTTTTAATAACGTCAAAGCATTATTATTCATTACCTGGGAGCAACCTCAATAGACATCTACGATTTGGTCACCATTTTAGAATAAATACGTAAGACCCGTAGACAGATCTAGGCAAAATTTTGAAGTACTTAGTCCTTAAGCAGACGTTGATTTTTCCAACAGATTTAATGTACTACATTTACAGTAAATAATAAATCTTTACCTTTAAGTTTTCCATGTTGAAGTGATCGACTGTTCAATATTCTTATCTCTCAGCGATATTAGTTACCCCAAGGGGCAAGTGGGATGATTTTTCTGTGTGAGCGTCAAGCACAATAGAAATTTCGCAATTTCACTAGGTATTATCTGATGGTTGTTCATTTTCTTATATTTCGTGTCTTATTTACTTTTTCCTTGTTCGTTTTAGACACTGAATATAGTATATATCTGTTGGAATCGTAATAACAAATAAGTAAAATAAATGATAGCGTCTATAATTAAGCTGTCTGAAAAGCTGATATTGCTGGCATTATATAATTTAGATTTATAACTGCCTTCATACTGCTTTCAGAATCTTCCCGCGCCTCTAATGAAGCCCCGGAATTTTGAACTAGTTGAGCTTCTGCAATTAGTTCTTTGCTATGCTGGTGGTGCTAAATATGTTATATTCATAAAGCCACCAAAAAGTGGAAAGACGATTTCTCGTCCCCTCCATATTTAGATTGGAATCTTCCTCCTAGCCTGCAATATTCGGTGAACCAGTTTTTCTTCCCTTGTCCAGCAGACGTGCTAGTGTCGAGGATACTGACTTTCTCAGCATCATTCTGGGCTGTCTACATCCTTCTACAATATTTGATTCCTTACAGAGTTGTTCTTTGAGTCCGTCACCTAGCGGATTTGTAACAGGCGAAGCCCAAAATTGGTTCTGCCCTTTCAACGGCTTTCGAGCTCCCTGACATGCGAGTTCGTCTGCCCGTTTATTGCCCTGTGACTAGGGACCCCAACTAACTCGACCTTAACTATCCGCGCAAATTGCACTGTTTGCTCTTTACTCTTATTAATCTCCTCGTCGTATGCTACCAGCATATTACCTTTGGTTGGGAAGTATCTAGCTACTTTAGGAACTCCCTACCCACGAAAGGTTATTTGGAGCCGTCAGTGTACCACCAGTTTATGAAGAATCATATGGCACCTTCTAGCCATTGTTCAGTTGGTGAGATACTTAAATGAATTTCATATTGTTTCTCAGGTGGCCTTCCTTCAAAGACACTTCGATGGAGGACAGAACGTTCTTCTCCCCCATCATTACCAACATTCTTGTATGACATACCACCGTTCTTTTCGCATAGTATAATAGCATCAAATATTTCAGCATAAGACGGGTTGCAACATTAAATTTGTTACCAAATTAAAATATATATCTTCAATTATTTACCTCAACTTTAAATGCTTCTTCCATCTCGTAACCATCAATGTTAACTGCAATAGAATAACATCCTACAGAAGCTGGAGTCCAAGTGGCGCTATAAGTCCCATCCAAATTAGGGCGGACAAGCATGGTTTCGCTTGATCGTTTTACTGGTGGTGAAGTGAATCTGTAATATACGAAAACAAGGATGATACTATAATATATTGGATACTATGTATATGTGGATCAACTTTGATGTGGATCGATTTGAAAGTTAGCACGCAGAACTCAGCTACCAAAATGTAGTGAAAAATTAGCGATATGAAGCAATTATTATGGACAATCATTACATAGTTTTGATGGAAGGTGCAATCGGCCACTTTTTGAGAATACCAATGATTAAGATGTGACAATACGTATTTTCGCTTTTTCACTAAATGAGATATTTCGCTAAATACATTTAAAAAAGCATTCTCTTTATTTCTGGTAAGAACGCGAATCTGTCATGCAATTTAAGTGATATAGGATATTAGTAGTGACATCTAGGACAAAGTATCGAAATCTTTTTAATCTGATTTAGTTGCATGGCGGCATTTTATTTGTAATACTCTACCAATAAATTTAAGAACAAAATATGAATTTTATTAGAAATTAAGTACTTAGTTCCAGTTAAAGGTTTTTGGAAAGATGTTACCGAAATGTTCTACCTTGAGATATTTGATTTCCTAGTCAATAAAATGATAAAACCACGGTTTAAAGTAATAAAACGGATACGGGTTATCACTGTAACGATATTTTTCTGGTATATGATGTAAAATCACTAGAGTGAATTTTGTTTGCATGTTCGACTGAAAGTCATTCATATACAAATAAGATTATTAAAACACTTTTTATTTACATTTTTAATAAACATAATTCTTCAGATCAAAACATTTCCCTCCATGAGCCATCAAATAGCAATAAGCAAAAACCGACGAATCCGTCCAGTTCTGAGTAATAACATGACAATCATGAAAAACAGCAATGATGAAAACGAAATCCCAACAGCAGGAAATAGCATTTTGTATGATGCCGATGAAGATGAGTTGGCAAGGATGTGTTTAGAAAAAGTAGTTGGGTTTACTGGATGACGATAACGGTAGAACATATCCTAGATGCGTTTCCAATCAACGCAGCGTACTACTGACAGTTTTCAAAATGAATTTAATTTTGTAAAAAATAAATAATTACAAATGCACGTTGAAAATCGCGGCACTTTAACACCACGTCCTAGTAACAATATCTAATTAAACAATTCTCCTAGCAAACTACATTCGAGAAGATACATATAGAAGAATGCACCAACAGTTTAAAAGCAAACGAGAAAAATACCAAAGAGTCAAGGACGTTAAGGTCAAGCCCATCATCTTTGTTTGATCAAGGTAAAACTTGGTCTCATCTAGTTCGGTAAAAGGCTAGGTAGAAGGTCAAAAGAAGAACAAGGAATATCGATTACTGAAAATTCTGATAATATAGAAAATAAAACATCAGGCATAAAAAACAGAAGATTAAGAGAACAGGGAAAAATACATTGGACGAAAGAGAAATGGAAAACATCGAAAAGAGGAACAGATAGAAATTAATGACGAATGGGAGCACCCTGTTTATTCAATGCATATAAAAAAATATAACGAAAGATAGGGTCAAGAGTTAAACGAAGATAGTAGAAAAGAACTTTTTAAATATTTTTGGAATAATCTAAACTGGGACCAAAGAAAAATCTATATAGCATCTTTGGTTTGTAAAAAAGAGAAAAACCAAAACAAAAAAAAACACTGAATATTCCAGGAGGTAAAATATCTTAACCCATACCCTTAAAAAATTAGGCGAGATGATACTGTTTGTAAAAGTTGTTTTTATCCACATTTTCTCCCAAGGGGCACTTTACATTCAACTGCTTGAAATCTAATAGAAAGCATGGAATGACAATAGCAAAAGAAACAGATAACGAAAAGAAAATAAATGCATAAATGACAAAAGAAATTGAAAACGACGTTTCTAGTAACATCGCCAAAGTCATATTGCGTAATTGCACTGTCGTAATCTACAAGTAGTTATATA
>MU193098.1:4404-25545 GCA_016904865.1 Pissodes strobi
AATAATAATAATAATAATAATAATAATAATAATAATAATAATAATAATAATAATAATAATAATAATAATATTAATCGTACGAGGTAAAGTAGGTCCAGGTCACTTTGAACTTAGGGACGGCCAGAACATCGAGGCAATGAAGGGAGATGAATTTTACACGTACCTCGGAATGAAACAAACAATGCGGAATAAAGGCTGAATTAACAGAAGAATTTACTAGGATAAAACGTCTGGCAAAAACTCAACTGAATAGCAAAAATTTCTGCAAGGCTTTCAATACATATAAGGTGATTCACGGTCGATGGTAGGTTAGATATTTACGGAAAACGGAAAGCAAGATATTTTTGAAATTTTGGCATCTTACATTTTCTTACCTGTCCTATCGATCTAAAATATTTTCGAGATTTGCCGCTTCTCTCAAAAAGTCCTAGCAACTTTATTTTTTTAAATAGAACATCCCATATGCCTATTAAGAGTTTTTAGAATCGCCCTTTTATTATAATAATTTTTTTGTTAATATTGCCCCATACCTATTTCCATCCGTTTCCGAGATACAAAATAATTTGTGTTAAATATGGTCCAAAACATGGCCCTAATTAAAATTAGGTGAATTGGGGCGCTCAATTAATGAAAAGTTGATATTTTGGTGGTAGTTTAGACAGACCCGATGTATTTAATTTATACCGAGAAATCTACTCCATATCATACAGGGCATGCTAAAATTGCTATTATTTCCGTTATTCATAAAAGGGGTCAGAAGTTCGTTTTTTTCAAATCAAACCACCTGTATATTACTTAATAAATTCAAAGGCGAAGAAAAATGCTTCAAGATGACATATTATATCCTATACCTAAACCATCAAGCTTTCTTAATAAAGCCACTTTTTTGTGAAAAAAAAAATATTTAAGAATTTAATTTTAGGTAACCATGGAAATATCAAGCTTATGACAGTTTCGTGACTTTTGCAAGTAACTTAAATCAATTAAAATGAGCGAAAATAATTATTCAAACGAAATTCTTATGAAATTATTTATTTTACATGCACAATGTGATCAAATCATTGCCAGACCTTGCAAAAAACTTAACCAACTGTATCCTGAAATAAGACCAATGAACGAGAGGAAGTTTGTACGACTACAAAATAATTCAATTAACATTTGAAAGTACAGAAAGTAACAATTAGGAAAAACAAAAATAACAAAATTTTAAATAAAATAACTAATTTTTACAATAAATGCTGGAAATGTTGTCCATTACATTCTAAACATTTTAGAATGTGCTTTTGTACGCGACTCGTGTTTGCCTTTTCAATTTTACGGGGATCCAGATCTTCAATACACTGCATTATTCGCCTTCGCAGTTCTTCTTTGGTAGGCACTGGAGTAATGTACACCCTTTCTTTAAAAACACCCCATAAAAAAGTCAAGCGGCGTGAGATCGGGCGATCTCGGTGGCCAATCCCACCCCACTGGCCTAAGCGCCTAAACCAACGATCCTCAAACATTTGGTAAAGTTCTCTGGAAACTTCCTGGGTGCAATGAGATGGCGCTCGGTCCAGTTGAAACCACGAATTCCTATATTCCTATATAACAGTCGTCCTTCGTATTTGGACATATCTCTCAGCATTTAGTGTGCCACCATAAATAAAAAAGTAAATTTTATTCTCCTTTAAAATACAGAAAATATTTAGGACAAATCTTTCTTGAAAACCCATTTCTTTTATCACGTGAGGATTATGATCAGCCCAAAAATGCTTATTCCTTCTATTAAAAATCCCATCCCTCGTAAATTTTGATTCGTCGCTCCAAATTATTTTCGAAAAAAAATCCAGATCCTCCTTTGTACGTATTAAAAGGGTTTCGCAAAAATGCACTCTACGTTCGAAGTCTTCTTCTTTGAGGGCTTGAACGTTAGCAAATCTATACAGATGCATTGTGTAATTTTCCAAAATCCGTTATACTGAAGCCTATGATACACCCAAAATCTCTTTCTGCACTACTAATGCTTCTGGATATGCATTCAAATATGCCAAAACGCTAACAATATTGTCTTCATTTGAAGTAACAGGTTTTGGTAATGTTGGAGGCGCTTTTAAATTTGAGCCACAGTTAACGAAATTATTTTGTAATCTTACAAACTTCCTCTCGTTCTTTGGTGTTAATTCAGGATACATTTGGTTAAATTTTCTGCAAGTTCTGGCAATGATTTGGTCACATTGTTCGTATAAAATAAATAATTTCATAAATAATCAATATTTACGTTCATTTTGGAAGATTTTTTTAAACACCGTCAATAATTTATTTAAGTTACTTATAAAAGTCACGAAATTGTCATAAGCTTGATATTTCCATGGTTACTTTAAACTTAAATTCAATAAAAAATAATTTTTCACAAAAAACTTGATGATTTAGGTATAGGGACATGATAAGACATATTAAAGCATTTTTCTTCGTCTTTCAATTTATTGTGTAATATACAGGGGGTTTGATTTGAAAAAACGAACTTCTGATCCCTTTTATGACTAACGGAAATAATAGTTATTTTAGCACGCCCTGTATGATATGGAGTCGATTTCTCGGTAAAATTAAATACGTCGGGTCTGTCTAAACTACCACCAAAATATCAACTTTTTATTAATTGAGAGCACCAATTTACTTAATTTTAATCAGGGCCATGTTTTGGACCATATTTAACACAAATTATTTTGTATCTCGAAAACGGATATAAATAAGTATAGGGCAATATTAACAAAAAAGTTTTATAATAAAAGGTCGATTCTAAAAATGTCTTAATTGTTGCTCTATTTAAAAAAATAAAGTTGCTAGGCCTTTTTGAGGATACATTTACGTCGCATTGCTGAAAATACTTTAGATCGATAGAACAGGAAAGAAAATGTAAGATGTCAAAATTTCAGAAAAATCCTGCATTCCGTTTTCCGTAAACGTCTAACCTACCATCGACCGTGAATCACCTTGTATGGCGTCTCAGTTCTTGGATACTCGTTTGGATTGGTAGCACGGACCGGTACTGACATTGAAAATCTCCAGCGGAAAACAAGAACCTTACTTACAAGAGTACAACAAACACCATCCGAGGATCGCAATGGAACGAGCAACCTTGCCAAAACGTCTAAGTAGAAGAGGTCTAGCGGATCTACGTAAACAACTGGTTCGGCATATCAATAAGTTGCGCAATTATTGACTTTGGAAATGTTTCTGTTTTCCCAGTATAGGACCTAAAATCGTGAAAAAGTGCATGCTACATTTGCTACATCACGCCATACGCGTGAGAGTGGTTTGTTTATTTAAACTAAAATTTGATCGTAAGGTATCGGAATCAGTATCCAATAAATATGGAACTTACCAATAAATTGGAACTAACTGAAACTAACCGTAAGTTAATTGAACGACTAACTAAAACTAGTCAAAAGTAACCAAAAGCACCAAAACGGGCAAAACCGTATCGGAACAGGTCACAAAAAATAAAGTAAGTTAAAACTAGCCAAAACGAAATGAATTTTAGCGACTAACATAAAACATTAAATTTGATTATAGCGTATCGGAACCGATTCAACTGACTAAAATAAATTGGAACTAACTGAAAGTAACCGAAAGTTGATTGAATGACTAACCAAAAGTAACTAAAAGCACCAAAATGGGCTAAAACGTATCAGATCAGATTAAAAATGCTAAAGTAAGTAAAAACTAACCCAACTTAACCGAATATTGGCATCTAACCAAAAACATTAAAATTGGTTATAACGTATCGGAATCGGTTCAAATGACTAAAATAAACTACTAAAACTAACTAAAATTAACCGAAAGTAAGTTGAAACTAACCCAAATTAACCGAATTTTGATCACTAACTAAAATTAACCAAACATATTTAAATTGGTTATGACGTATAGGAACTGCTCAAATGACTAAAATAAATTGGAACTAACTGAAAGTAACCGAAAGTTGATTGAATGACAAACTAAAAGTAACTAAAAACTTCAAAACGGTCAAATACGTATCGGAACAGATTAAAAATATTAAAGCAAGTTAAAACTAACCGAAATTAGCCGAATTTGGCGACTAGCCAAAATTAATCAAATGCGTTAAGATTGGTTATAACGTATCGGAACCGATTCAAATGAATAAAATAAATTAAAACTAACTGAAATTAACCGAAAGTCGATTGAACGACTAACCAAAACTAGCCAAAAGTAACCAAAGGCACCAAAAAGGGCTAAAACGTATCGGAACACTATAAAAATATGAAAGTAAGTTGAAACTAACCCAAATTAACCGAATTTTGGTGACTAACTTAAATTAATTAAAAACATTTAAATTGGTTATAACGTTTCGGAACTGGTTCAAATGAGTAAAATAAATTGGAACTAACTGAGAGTAACCGAAAGTTGATTGAAAGACTAACCAAAACAAACCAATGGTAACTAAAAGTACCAAAACAGGCTAAAACGTATAGGAATAAATTAAAAATATTGAAGTAAGTTAAAAACCAACCCAATTTTGGTGACTAACCAGAATTAACCAAAAACATTAAAATTGGTTATAACGTATCGGAACCGGTTCAATAAAATAAATTAACTACTAATTGAAAATAACTGAAAGTTGATTGAACGACTAACCAAAAGCATCAAAAAGGGCTTGAACATACCAAAACAGATTTAAAATATTAAACTAAATTGAAACTAACTTAAATTAACCGCTTTTTGGCGACTAACTAAAATTAATCAAAAACATTAATGTTTATTTATTTATTTATTTATTTATTTATTTATTTATTGACGGCAGTGCAATTTTTTAACATTAAGACAAAAGTATAAACAAGCCTAAATCTAACATGTGTGTATAAATGAGGCAACATCCTCACATGCACTAACAGATGAACAGAAAATAGAGAGTAAAGAGGTAACAATAACATTTCAAAGAACTTACAAACTATTCATATAAAAAAAATCCCACAAATCAAGCTATTCACAGAATGAGACAAAGTAAGGCATACTGCAATCAAAGTCTCTACAATCCAGCAAGGTTCACCCGAAACAATTGCATTTCAAAATGCTTAAGTGGACAGAAAAAATTTAGCAGAGGATGTTGGTTAGCAAGGGACATTGACCTAGAAACAAAAGAATTTTTTCCGTAGTTGGTCCGGTGATATGTTTGATAAAAGGCTGGGATGTTTCTCGCATTAAAAGGTGGTACATATAAAGTGATGTTGGAAGTGAGATAGGGACAATCAACGAGGGAGTTAAGAATTTTAAAGAGAAGGAGAAGGTCGTGTTTATTTCTTCTTTCTTGAAGTGATGACAGATTTAGCCTTTGACACATTTCATCGTAACTATATTCACTGTCTGTAAAGTATTTAAAATGAATATAATGCATACATTTCTTCTGTACACGCTCAATTCTGTCAATGTGGAAAGCGTATTGAGGGTCCCATACTGAGGCAGCATAGTCCAAAAGACTTCTAACAAGACTGCAATATAGAATTTTAATGGAACGCACAGTAGTAAAGTCAAAGGTATTTCGTCTAATGAATCCCAACATTCTCAGTGACTATGATTGATGTTAGGTGAGGAACAAATGATAACCTATCATCGAGAATAATTCCCAGATCCTTTACGCTTTTAACTGATGGTAGAGTTGTACCATCAATGGAGTAATGAAAATTAGTTTTAAATGTACGACGGGAAAATATCATGAGACTGCACTTAGAAATATTAACATGCATTCCATTATCGCGACACCAATCCTCAAATCTAAGGACATCCTCCTGCAAAGCAATGCAGTCGTTAAGATCTGAGATTACTTTATATATTTTCAGGTCATCTGCAAACAGAAGGAACTCCGAGGACCAGAAGCAAGGTGAAATATCATTGATAAAAACACTAAAAAGAAGCGGTCCAATGTGGGACCCCTGTGGGACTCCAGACGGCACAAGAATTTCATTAGACAGAAAATTGTTAAATTTTACAATTTGAGTCCTGTTCGCAAGGTAGCTGTCTAACCAGGAGAGTAGGGGTCCATTTATACCCAAAGTTATAAGTTTGTTTGTCAGTATACTGTGCGGAACCTTATCAAAGACCTTGGAGAAGTCCGTATAGATGGAATGGACTTCCTCACCACTCTCCAAGGCCCGTAATATAAACTGCGAATAAGTGAGGAGATTTAATTCAGTATTTCTCCTCACCCAGAATCCAAACTGCTGATTGATGATTTCTGGAGACAGTAATGAACTTAGATATTTAGTTACAAGATTTTAAAAAAATTTTGGGATGGTATTGATGATACATATGGGTCGGTAATTTTTTATGTTGGACTTGTCTCCATTCTTATGTATTGGGACAACAAAACTTGCCTTCCAGAATTTAGGAAAAACTCCACTTTCCAATGATTTGTTGAAAATAAGGTGTAGAGGCCTAGCGAGAATAAAGGGGCAATTTTTAAGAAAAATAGGATGAATATTATCGGGACCTGGGCCCTTGTGAGGATTCAAACTAATAAGTTCGGCATATATGTCATTTATGGAAATAGAGCAACTGTGAGCATTAATATGATTTAATGACAACTCCTGATTCCGCTGCATATCACAGTCAGAATAAACCGAGGAAAAATACTCTGCAAACAGGTCGGCAGCTCCGGGACCCATACCCGCGCTCATGTTGGTTATAATGTATCGGAACCGGTTGAAATGACTAACCCAAACTAATTAAAACGAATCAAAAATAACTAAAAGTACCAAAAGAAAATAAAACGTATCGGAATAGGCTTCAAAATTTAAAGTAAGCTAAAACTAACCAAAGTTTACCGAATTTTGGCGACTAACCAAGAGTAACCGAAAGCATGAAATTGACCGAAAGATGATTGAATGACTAACCAAAACGTGCTAAAACGAATCGGAACAGGTTAAAAATATTACAGCAACGTTATGGCTAATTATATATTAATAGATTTTCCGATCTACAAGTGGAGGGTAATTGTTGAGGTCTTCCCATCCGCACCTTTTTCTTATTTTTTTTTTAAATTATGATAATGTTTAAAAATTAATATGCATTTCTTTAATTAAATATATTATAAACACTCGTGTTTGTATTTTTACTTTTTTAAACTCTACATTAATAAAACTATTTGAATTATAACACAGATCACATTTTTGCGTTTTTAATCATCATTTTGAATGTCCCCCCGATTGCATCTTTGCGAAGGACTGTGAATTTTTTCAGAGGAAAGCGTATTTCTCAGAAGTTCATAGGGCAGTTTGTAACGCAGATGACTACATCACTGCTTTTAAAAGGACACCAGGTTCAAGACCGCCATCATACCGACCTTGAGAAAATACGAGTGTGAAAGGAAAAGCCCTTACATGGGAGGCATGCGAATGAGGCTACCCAGGATCACGTCGACAATACAGCGTCGAACTATTGGTTAGTTTCAGGACATATGTTCCCCGAAACCGAGGGCTTTCTACTGGCTATTCAAGATCAAGTGATTCCCATCAGACACTATCTCAAGTACATAATTGGAGATGGCGATGGCGGTGACGGATGATCGATGTCGGTACGGCTGTCAAGCCACTGAGACCATCCAGCATATTACAGGAGGATGCCAAACGTTCGCAGCAACAAAATATAAAGTCGGGCACGATGCAGTTGCGAAGATAATCGATCAGGATCCAGCAGACAAGCTGTTGCTGCTGCAGATCGAAAAGGTAAGTTACTATAAATACATTCCCGAATCTGTTTTAGAAAGGAAAAACTATAAGATCTACTGGGACCGCACTGTGCTTACTGACCAGACGGCGACCCACAATAGACCGGACATCATTCTCCTAGATAAGCGGGCCAAGAAAGGCACACTGAACAACATCGCCATACCCAACAACAACAATTTGCAGGTCAAGCACGCCGAAAAGATTGCCAAATATCGAGATTTACAAGAGAAAATCCGGCAACAATGGGAAATAGAGAAAGTAAGAATGGTGTCAATCATTATGTCATCAACAGGGCTCATTCCAAAGAACCTGTTAATAAACATCAAGGAACTCGGATTAAGTGAACATCTCTTCAAATTGATGCAGAAAGCAGTACTTCTCGCAACAGCCCGTGTCGTCCAAAAATTTGTAGGAAATCCGTAGATGCCACCAAGAATTCGATAACATGGAAAGGGTTTCCTCAGAGCTTAATCCTTTTGATATTCCGGATATCTGGGATAAGTAAATGTTTCTTTTAGAGGGAGTGCGAATGCCGTAAGGCTAAATAATAATAATAATAATAATAATAATAATAATAATAATGTAAGTGGTCTGATGCGGACCTAAATGGACTCGACAGGCTATCCAGGCGCCTGATGACCAAATTCCGATGTCTGCACACCAATGCATCGGTTAAGAGGCTATACCTTCCCGAACATGCGGCGGTCTAGGTACGATGAACATCTACAAGTTGTGCAGAACCCAGGAGAAGAACATACGGCAACAATTGCTAAATTCCGAAGATGGTCTGATAAGAATAGCAGCCCAGGAGGATCGATGATATACGCCCCTGAATCTACAACACCGCAATCTCGAGTTCGACAAAAGCTCAAGGCAGGAAGATCAAGACACCTGGATGGAACAAGCCTTATATGGTAAGTTTCCAAGAATTCTAGAAGCGGAAGAAAGCGTCGATAAGCCGACCTCGGCGCTGGTTAGCTCTGCCCAGAAGCCGAACGATTCTTCATGACCATCCAGAACAGTTATCAGGACTCGCAACTATGAAAAACATTGTCTATGACGACGTAGAGGACAAGGGTAGGAGGTATGGGACGGTGGGTGAATCTATAGAGCATATCATCGCATGTTGTAGATCACGCGCAGATACCGCATACCTAGGACGTCACAATCAAGTGGCCAAAATAATCCAACAACACCTGGCTCTCAAGAACGGACTCCTTCAAATATGCTTACTGCATTACAAGCCCCAAGCAGTCTTGGAAACAGATAAAGCAGTACTGTTTTGGGATAGGAATAAGAACGGATAGGACGGTGGTCTACAACATAGATAAGGAGAATAATTCTGGAAGGATCATTGACATAGCAGTGCCGCTATCTCATAACGTTAGAAGAACTGAGAGAGAAAAAGTCACAAAATACGAAATCCTTGCAGTAGAGTTGAAGAACGTCTGGCAGCTGACTAAAGCCTTAACAATCCCACTGGTAATTTCGGCTGAAGGGATCACTTTGAAGAAACTCCCTAAAAATCTTCAGGATCTCGGATTATACTAGAACATCATGGGATACATGTCATATTACCCGCAAATTCCTGAACGGAGCCTGGGTGGGAGGAACCGAATTGTTTTCCCACCAGGTTACCCCAGTCTAGTAATCAGGCTAAATCGTTACCAGCGAAAGCTAAGTTAGCGCATCTCCTGCGTTTAAAGGGACGCAAATGAAAATGGTGCAAACGAGAAGTCTCAGAAAACTGCCACTGCCTAGGGATAGCCAGAGTACTATTGAAGCCACTGCTGATGGTGACAGCATGTGGGACAGTGACGATAGAACATTCAACAGTCCACAAAAAACTACAGAACCGACTTTAGAGGTCAGGAGTTTTACAAGATCAGATATTGTTAGTGATAGAAACTGCATTTTAAGAACAGCGAATCTACACTTATAGGACTAACAAAACCACCACAAATAACTAAGCGAAGACAAACTTAAACACATAAGCTAAAACTGATCAGAGTTTCAGGATCATGCGCTAATCGAAGATGCAAAACCTCGAGATGTACCATGCCCATGTGGAAAAAACAGCCGCATATGGAACAAGTCTTGAGATACTTGCTATCTCTGGAATTCAACACCTTAACCATAAACAGCGGAGGACGCAATTGAAGAAAAAACCTTTGGAAGGCAAATGGAAATGATAAATAAAAAAACATACAAAGAAAATTTACCTACTACTAATTGGGAATACTGAAGCGAGACACTTTGAACTATTAAAAGGTTTTGATGAACCTAAATCAATCATCAAGAAACGTCGGGCAAGAGGCATGAGAACAAGATTGCAGCGGAACTAGAGCCCTTGATCAAAGTAAAAAAGAGCACGGTACGAACGTAGGAACTGCACGAAATATTTTGCTGGGACAATCGGCAATTACCACGATAGGACGAGCCCGACAAAGAATGACATAATGAAATGAACCGCGTGTTATGCATTGTTATTACTATTGGACAAGGCTTGAAACTATAACAACGGTATATCGCTCTGAACTACACAGGCTTGCTAGTACAAAATATGAGGTATCGCTAAAGTTGTCATAGAACAAAGATTGATAGGCCAGAAGGGCGTAATATATGCGCATTCTAAAATCAGTCTCATATGGAAGAGAGCAATGCTGGTAAAATGTATATTATTAAGATTTCGGGAAAGATTTTTATATTTTTGTTGAATATATTTTTACTGGAGTTAAAGAATCTAAAGAAACGCTTAGCGGTTCTACATGTTTCAATGACTAATGGACAGGCATAAGTAATTTTGACACGTTTTTTCCTCTCCAAAAGAAGTGATGTGGAGATATTAGTCTCGGATAAAGATATGCATCTAAAGCAGCTAACGAATGTCTTTAAGCTTTTGACCACATATCCTGCTATATAAGCCACTACATCTTGGCTCTGTAATGTGAAGGCTCAAGCATTAGAACCAAAAAAGTTATTTTTGATTTCCTCATTGATTATTAGCTCAAACTATTTTCCTCAAATCTCTAGCAACTATCTGCACAATTACTGGATCCCTCGTTAGGACACCAATAGTCTACAGATTGGTACCAGAAGCCATTTAAGTTTCACATCAAAATTGCGAGCAGTAGGATTGGTGTTATTTTCAACCCTCCTACGAATGTGAGCAAAAAATATTTCGAAGTGATCTCGAAAAATTTTGTAAGTTAGGATGTATTTTAAAACCCTTCTTTTCATCACAAGTTTAAAATATATATTTTTTAAATTTTCCGCACCCCGGACCTTTTATTTTCCCGTTCCCATCAGATACTTTTGTAGCTGCGTGTAATCCATCAGTTTATTGTACATTTAATAATTTGTTTTTTTTATGGTTGTGGCACACACACTAAAGAGAGATCCTATGGCGGGGTTAAGAATAGGGTTTGTTGGGTCACTCCCCAGTGATCAGCTCCAGACTTTGTACTTTTGTGTTCTCCAGCCTGAAGGAGGACGATGAGATCTGATGGGTCACATCCCGTGGCAATTCGGAATGGCGGGGGCGTTACTTCCCCTAATCAAAGTGCTCTCACCAGTTTGACGTTCCTGCCTGCTAATACAATGCAGCCCCTCTCGTCACAAACTGTCATTGATCAGCTACAGACTTTGTACTTCGGTGTTCTCCAGCTTGGGGGAGGACGATGATATTTGATGGGCTACATCCCATGGCAACTCGGAATGGCGGAGGCGTTACTCCCCGTAATCAAACTGCTCTCACCAGTTTGACTTTCCTGCCTGCTAATACAATGCAGCCCCTTTTGTCACAAACTGTCATTGATCAGCTCCCGACTTTGTATTTCAGTGTTCTCCAGCCTGGGGAAGGACGATGGGATTTGATGGCGGGGGCGTCACTGCCCGTAATCAAACTTCTCTCACGAGTATGTCCCTATTATCGAGATCTTTAAGACCATCTTGACTTCCAGTATAATACGTAACTAACTTATTGACATGACGGGGATCTAAATAATTATACACACTTGAATTTGTCTGGGGATGTTTGAATGACGCGTTTAAATTCTGTGGTCTGAAAGATCAGTTCCCAACCTCCCAGCTGTTGTTAAATTGGCAGGAGTACCACTACAAGTGAATGATGTAACGTCCACTCCAGGTTAATGTGCAAAATTTAGGCAACGTCTGATAAGATTCGCCTTTTCGCTGGCTGATAAAGCATCCAATAAAAAACACCCTACGGGGACCTTCCATGGGTCATTTTTGCAAATAGGCATCAGACTTATTTTGCTTCAGCAAGCATATTTTCTTCCAATTGGTCAACATACTGGTGAATTTCTTCCCGGGCCATTCTATTCATCGCCTTATGGATATTTCATCCATTGGCAAATTACGGAATAAATAATAAGATGTTTTATTTTGCTTCATTCGGATAGCATTAAGTGCTTCGTTTGAGAAATCGGGATTCCCATTGACTGACTTACCACGTAGAGAGGGCTCCCAAATGCGGCGGGGATTTATTGAATTTAGTTCGTCATAGTTATAAGCCCTTGGAGGATATAATGCCAGTGTAAGGGCCAAGTTTTTAACGGTTTGTTATATCTTTTCTTCCTAATTATATTTTTTTCAAAAATATGTGCGACCGGACCTGTTACTGAAGGCTAAAAAAAAATTAATGGATATTGTCAACTGTATTAAAATAGCCTGGGAGTGTAAGTATGCTTATTCGAACAGCAGTTTTTGGCAGTATCTGTAATTTAAGATTTTCTCTTTAACCCTTTTAATAAAGTGGCCCGTGATGTTACTCGATTTTTGAGATGTCGAACTTTCATTCGTATGCTACGCATTTTTTTGGCTATTAGACCATGTTCCTTCTTAAAATATTAATATTTTTCTCTATTTCGTAGGCGTGGAAATGCACTGCTGGTCATGCCAAAAATATAACGTCTCTCGATAAAAAATATATCTAGATAAATTTGCATGGTGTAACAGTTCGATTTTGCCAATGTCAGATATTTTTAAAATTTCATTTATGTGCCGCATTTAGGGAAAAAAGATGCTGTATTTTGCACTCATCGGTTTATTAATTCTGAATTTAATGATTCGATTTGCTAACAATTCGCTTGAAATTGCCACTTTTCTTAATCTAAAATTAACTATATTTTAGGTATAGGTTAACGATATATTTGTATTAGCAGTCACGTTGTGACTGTGTTTATTTTAGTTGATAAGCGAGGCACATTGTTATTGGAATGGTTTGGCTTGATTTATATTACATTATCGTAGAACAGCGCGCAGACCCTTCTATATTTTTAAGAGTTCTGTTATTAAGCCCACAAATACGCTGCAGTAGATTCGTCGATCCATTTTCCTTTACGGACCATGTGAATACTCCATAACCTTGTGGGAACCCCTGGGTTGCCCATACGCCAATTGCCGGCCGATCATTCTGGAGATCGTTAGATAGTTTTCGGACCTCTGCTTCTAAATATATTCACACGGCGGGCCCTGGTTTTTGTAACATTCGACCGGGTAATAGGAATGTACCATTTCTTGTAAACGCCAGCTGTCGATTTAAATTTTTAAAAGGTTATCGTTTTGTTAGGTAATATTCTCTGGTATTTCTTGAATCATTCAACTTCGGCGAATTAATTGTGGCCTCCGCAGTCGTTTTACAACCATAATAAACGAGAACTAAGTTGTTTAGTATCTTGGAATTATTCCTTGTATCGAACCACTCGGCATGTTTCCGCCCATCACTACTAGCTGATTTGACGCAGCGTTTGATCTCGGGAAACGGAAAGGCAAATTGACAATCGAGAGTACTTCTGAAAGTACCTTTTAAGGCGATGAGAAGGTTAGCTGATAATGCAGTCGTAGGGACTCAACATTTGATTGTGATTCAATTCTACCCTTTCTTTCGGATATTGTGTTGTTTTTTGTTTGTGTTTTGACACGACCGATTAATCGGGATCTCAATACTGTTGTATTAGGTAAGCGTTTTGTCTGGATTAATCTTTTTCTATTGCCTGTGAAGCGCGTTGATACCATGATGCTAACGTTTTTTTTTTTTTCATTATTTCTAGCGGCTTTCCACATCCGTCATATAAGACCGAGACCGTCGAATCTTTCATCGTTAACCCTCACACACACGATCGAGGTAATTATTGCTACCGTTTTGCATAAATTAATGATTTAATTACTTATCTGTTTACCTTTTTTTGTGCATATACCGCCATTTGCTTTTGCGTCTCACATGTTATCTTATCTACTCCATTTTATCTAATCCGAATTTTTATTTTAATGTAACTTTAATTTTGATCGTATGTGGAAGTTTATATTCTCTTTTGGGAGTGGTTCATACCCCCCTGTTTCATATACAAATTGTCTGAACCTTAGTTTTGTTCTTAGTATCTTTTATTTGCCGATGGTCATTGAAAATTGATGGATTATTTTTTTTGGGGGGAATTTGTTTTATAAAGAAAATAAATTCCTGCGGGGAGGGGGGGGGGGCTATGGTTTTTTTTTATTAAAGTAAGGGGGCTCCGTCTAATGCGCACTGGGTTATTTCAGGGCCTTTTTCGGAGAGCCACCACCTTTTTCCGGAGGGCCACAACCTTTTTCCGGAGGGTTACAATCTTTTTCCTGGACCTCCATGAAAATGTTGTAACCGCGCATACCCGCAGGCGACTACCTTTACCTGCAGCTAGAATCACCCCTTTCCTAGTGAGTGCGAAGCAGGCCTTCCCGCAGCGCTTATCAGCCAATCTCGACAACGAGCAATCAAGATCTCGTCGAGATCTTCCCCTCGGGGCCATCGAGAGGCAGAACCTGAGGTATCTCTCGGTGGCCGGCGCCTCCACCAGAGTTCGACGACCGGATTTGTGGTATTGTACAGAAAGAAGCTTAAGTTTATTTACTCATTTATTATCATTAATCGCTCTGAAGTTTCTTTCTCTATAATATTAATCAAGCATTGACAGTCGAGCTTTGAAACCGTTTCTATAATTTTATTCCTTTCATTCATTTATCAAGTAACATAACCGCTCTGAATTTTCTCTCTTTTTAATAAAAGTCAAGCGTTGGCACAATAATCTTATTCTTTTCATTCATTAATCGAGTGATATAACCGCTCTGAATTTTACCTCTTTATAATATGAATCAAGCGACGGCCACGATTTCAATAGTTTTATTCTAGTTTTGTTCTTTTATTAATTTATCGAGTCTTTTGATTTAATGATTGTGTCCCGTTCATTGCGACATATTATCCTAGCTGCATTCAAAATCAGTGCAGCTATTAGCGCACGCAAGCCTAGTTGTAATTAGCTTAGTTAATGGCAAATGATCACCTTGGTAGGTAGTATTTAGTGCATTTAGTCGTAAGGCATACAGAATCGAGAATTAACAGCAGAATTGGTCTCCGTACAATCTCCATATTTAACATCCTGTGGACTTTAACTAAACACATTTCCATTTAACATGTTTTCTCCCGATAGATTGTTGCTGTGTTTTCAAAAAAAAGACTTAGTAGCAAATATATTGTTCCTTAAATTGTTAGATTGTATTTTTTTGATAAGTTCAGTTAATGGATAAATTATCGATTTAAGCCCGCAGATATTCTCGTTTTCTTGCTGGTTCGAAATTAAGTACCGGTCGATTTTATGAGCTGACCTAACCACCCTGCACAACTCCAGCAGAGCTTTTTCCGTTCAGTTAGCTAGAACGGGTGGCGCTCAAACGACCCCACTACAGGGGCCGAGCAATTGTAACACGACTCTCCGGGGCTAGGTTCCTTTTTAATTGATTAGGAAAAAAATCTTTACCATTCAATTTAATTCAATCAGAAAAACCTGTTGCAATGGTCGTCCTGTACTTAGTCATTAAGTATACAGATAAAATGACATACTTACCCTACTTACACTTCCAACATTCAAAAACAGCTAAAGGTGAATTATTAATAAAATCCCTTGTTTCTGAAGCTATTTCAGTTACTGATGATGAATCTTCAGTACCTACTTAGCTATATTTAATTCTAGAAAAAAATCCGTTAGTTCACCAAATTAAAAACTATTATTGTGCTTACATGATTCCAGAGCGAGTTCCAAGATATCGAAAGAATGGCAACTCCAAAATATGATAAACGTACTAGGTACTTTTACTTAAATAATATGCGTACCGTTCAGTTGCAGGGGAAATAATACTCTTGGGGGTTCCATTTACTGACAATTCATTCGAAGTTGGGGGTATACCAAAAACAGTGGAATCCAAAATAAAAGAAACCCACATATTATTATATTTAGCTTTCTGGTAGGAACCCGGTTCAATAGTTTTTTTAAAGGCAAAGTAGTGAGATTGAAGTTCGTAAGTTTAAGTATTTTGCTACTTTTTCATTATCACGAGTTTGTTCCATAAAATGTCGACTAAAGTACCAAAAGTTATGTATAATTTGTTCTGGGGTACCTTAGGTGTACATTACAGGTTAAAAATACATACAAAAATGCAAAAACACCAGCTATGATATACGTGTGTGTGCATCTAAGATCATAACATATTAAGCATACATATATTTAGTAAAAAACCTTACCTGTTAGAAAAAACATCTAAAAATATCAAACCTTCGCAGCGACGTGGATTAGCTACCGTTTTTATGTACCTTAAACTATTTAATCTAACTGCTAAATCCTCAGGATGAAAATAGCATAACTGGATATTTGGGTAATGCTTGACTTTTTGACTACTAACTCAAGCCAAAAATATCTCTTTTCTGAGCTTCTGGGGAACATAATTACATAATAGGATTTTTTTAAATATGTAATTTTTATTACCAGTTTCGGTCCTGTATCAAACGATGACGTTGCTGAAGAGATGAACCGCTCAGGAGAGCCTTCATCTGTAGTGGACCTGTTTCCCATTTTGTCGGGCTGGTTTCTTCGTTATGGAATATCCAAAAGAGATAAGGTCGCCTGTAACAGGCTACGATTACATACTATACTATCACCTGGTTTCTGGACGAATTGGCGAAGGATCATGTTAAAAATTGATCTATTTCTGGAGGGAAAATAATCAAACATCATATTATTTATTAAAATGGACTACAAAAATTAGATAATCACCACAATAGGACTAGTATTGGAAAAGCATGGAACCCAATCCATTAAACTAGGTATTCTAAAGCAAATATTTCATATTTATGTCTTTATAATATATCAAATGTACATGCCTTCTTTTGAACGAATTAACTTTACACACACGATATATTGTTGCAGCTGGAACCACAAAGCTTCGTTGTATATTGGTATTTTCCCCTTGGTTTTGTCCTATTATGCTGTCTTTCTAAATGGAGAAAGAAACCCTTCTTCTAATCATTTGGCTTGTTTTCATTATTTCAGTTCGATAATACACCTTAATGGCCATTCACTGTTTTAGACCTTGCTAATAATGGTTTTTAATTGCTGATTCGAGGTATTTTGGAATCAAGAATATATTTTCGCCTTTCTTGGATGGTTGTGTCTAAAATAAAACAATAGTGTTAGATTGTTTACAGATTAGCCGAGTAATTGGAGGTTGGACATGCCGAGTTATATTTTAAGGTTATTTAGGGATATCTAACACTGTAATTATAACTTACTTTTGTACACTTGATGGTCATTCTGTGGTAATTTTCTCGTTGATTTATACTTGATAATATATTGTTTTGCTTAGGCGATTACGGAATATTTTCATTTCGAGAATGAAACATTGACGTTTGTTAGAAGTATGTCATGTCACTTCGGTTTTAAACCATAGACTACACGACCGGTGGAAATCGCATTGGATCCCTCCGTCGATATCGACTCGAGAACCACTCTAATTCGCGTTGCATTTATTGTAGGATTTAGCTATCATACGCTTGAATTTGCTGATTATATTGGATGGTATCAATGTTTAGCCCTCTAGGCTTGCATATTGACGCAGTATTATACGAACTCTCCATTATTAAAGTTCGATAATATTTCATTCGGAGCAGATTCTACCGACGCAAATGAAATTGGTCTATGTTTCACATAGTCTGTGGGGGATAATTTTGGCGGTATAAGTGACAGCTTTCTGGACAAGCGCGTGGTCTTCACGGTCGACACGGTTGCCGAGTTAATGCCTGGTTTGGCATAATGCTATTAGTGGCGCGTGTTGATTGTAATTTTTGGCTGCCGCATAACGCGTGGGTTATATATTCCCACCGAGCATTTAAAAGTAGATTCTAACTGATTCAAATAATTTCGATAATGAGTCGTTTTAGCGCTTGATTTGGTGAATCCGGTAGTATGACATCATAATTTTCTAGTACTTTGTCACAAATAGGGACGCTGTTGACAACATAGTATGTTGGGCCGGCGTGATGCTAATTCTGCTAGCCTCCATTGGGCGTCTTCAGACCTAACGACACGATACCGACACGATACCGACACGACAGCGACACCGACACGACATCGGCTATTGATCTTTCACACCAAAATTTTATTCCCGAGATATCGCCGGATTACGGTGGTTGATAAAAATAATAAACATACCTAAATAACATTCTACAAAGAAAATAATAATGCCATCAGGTAACAATTTATATTTGCTATATTTATTGTACATAAGGCGAAAAACAAAGAGAAACCGAAGACGGTTTTGGGTGCATCCTATTATCAAAACTAGGTATCTGGAGGGCACCATCTATACATTGTTTGAAAAGTTAGTTGATGACCCGAACAAGTTTTTTCGAATGAGTAAGGATACATTTGATTATATATTGACGAATCTATACGCTGAAATTAGAAAGCAAGACACCCGATTTCGGATGAGTATACCACCCGAAGAAATGCTAGCAGTGACAATAAGGTAAGAGCTTTAATTTTTTTATTGTAGTAGTATTATTAATAACATACAAAAAACACAAAGAACATACAAACAAAACTAGAAAAAGCAAGTTTTAAATAGGCATATTAAATAATTGTTGAAATGAATTTACGTGGCCTGCTTCTCCACCATCTTGACCTTTCTGTGGTTCTTTCTCTGTAAGTTGGTAAGTTCTCAAAATGTGAAAAGTGGCGTGTAAGTCTTGGCCACTGTCTGTGGCTGTAGTGTCAACAGATGCAGATGAAAGTGGCTCAAGGTCCGTTTCAAAATACGTTTGGCTGTGACTTTGAGAAGCACTTAAGATGGTATAAGAAGGAGAAGGTGAAGGTCGACGAACCAATTGACTTTGATAGTTGGGAGCAGATGGTGTATTAACAGGATAACAAGGGTAACTTGTAGAACGGCTTGCTTTTATTTTCTTAATTAGTTGTAAAATTTCAATATGCAATTCTAATAATTCCGATTCGGTCATATCTCTTGTATAGGGCACAAAAGATAAAAGTAAGGTTTCATTTTCAGACCGGTTTCCTTGTCGGGGTTCATCCAAATGTTTATTTTTTTTAATTCGGTTAGAATTTCTTGTTCCAGAGGATCTAATCTTCTCTTGGACTTGCTAAGTTTTGGTGGTTGGATATTTTTTGACGTTCTTATTGGTGTTGATGCTACAGTAGCTTCTGAAGGAATCGGTGATGGTGACGGAGCTAAATTTGTTTGCAAATCATCTTCTTCATTATTAGGGTTGCTTTGAATACTACTTTGTAGAGTTTCTGAGAAATTACTGTCAGTATCATCTTTTTTGGCAAATTTTAGCAAAAACTGCAAGTGTTCGCTATATATGTACTTTTTCTTCGCACCGTCCCCTGTTTTTATTCGTAACGATCGTAAAAATGCGTCTCTTATATTATTCCACTTAGACATAATCATGTTACCTGAAAACAATAATATAAAAGTAGTATTCTATATTATATGTATAAAAGTAGTATATAAGAGTATTCTCTTTTATTCCAGATATTTGGCTTCTGGTTGCACATTAACAGATATGCATTATCACTATAGAATAGGGATATCTACGTTAAGTGATGGTATAAATTTTGTGTGTTTGAAAATATGGGAAATATTTCGCCAAGAACATCTTAAAAAAATGACACAAGATGACTGGGAAAATATTGCCAGTGAATTCCAAAGGAAAGCAGATTTCCCAATGTGTCTCGGTGCTATCGATGGAAAGCACATCCGTATCGAAAACTTTCCACACGCAGGATCAATGAATTTTAATTATAAAAAATTCTACTCCATAGTTCTCATGGCAATTGTTGATGCAAACTACAAATTTTTGTTTGTGGATATCGGCGCCTACGGAAAAGATTCCCATTCTTCTATTTTACAAATAACAAATTTTTGGACCAGACTTAATCGAGGCGAATTAAACATTCCGCAAGCAAGACCAATAACCTCAAACATGAGCTTGACAGTACCCTATGTATTTATTGGCGATAGTGCATTTCCAATTAATGAATATATTTTAAAGGAATACGGAAATCACAATTTAAGTATCAAACAGCGAGTGTAATTACAGATTACATAGAGCTCGACGATATGTAGAATGTGCGTTCGGAATATTAAGCAATAAATGGAGAATTTTTCATAGATCGCTAAATGTTTCTAAAACATTTTCAAAAAACATTGTAAAAGCATGTGTCATTTTGCACAATGTAGTACGCAAAAGAGACGGCTATCACACGGAAGATTTAATGATTAGTTGCGGTTCTAAATTACAAAATGTAGTGCCTGATAATACACACTCTACTAATAAAACAGGGCAAGGGGTACGCTCATGTTTTGCTAATTATTTCATGAGTAAAGAAGGTGAACTTCCATGGCAGTTATCAAAATTTTAATTCTTTGAGTTGTATTACAAATGTGAAATTAAAATACTTTACTGCATTGATTCAATTACGTTTACGTTTTATTGAAGTACCTACGCCTTAACAACAAAGATTTTAAATGTAATAGCAGCCTCATTTGAAAATGTAAAATTTTTATTTTTTAAATTATTTTAGAGCAGCAAACACATAATTTGATTTAATGTACGCTATCTATCTATCCAAATTTGTACTAGAATAACACCAACCTGTTTTTTCTTTTCTTCCATATGGTAGGATCTTGGCTTGAAGAAAGACGGTATGTTGCAACTCGGGTTCGGAATGCAGTCTCAACCACTACAACTGATTCTTCCTGCGCTACACAGGCGTTGGCGATGTGTTGAAGCTCCTCGAGATGTTCTCTCCATCGAGTGATGGAGATCTCCAAGCCACAGTCATCACATCGCCGTGTAGATGAAGTTGAGGGTACTGAAACAAAAAAAAAACATTATTTAGTAAAGCAAATTATTATTATTATTATTATCATTATCATTATTATTATTATTATTATTATTATTATTATTATTATTATTATTATTATTATTAGTATTATTATTATTATTATTATTATTATTATTATTATTATTATTATTATTATTATTATTATTATTATTATTATTATTATTATA
>MU193099.1:939-17642 GCA_016904865.1 Pissodes strobi
CGGTCCGGTCTGAATCTACACTGATATTCGCCAAGGAATGCTTCAGAGTACTCGCTTAGTCGGCTGTATAAGACACTGACAAATATTTTATGAATGGTCTTAAGGAGTGTTGTCCCTATGTAGTTTTTGCATCCAAGTATGTCTTCTTTCTTGTGTAGAGGACAGATAATTCCAGTACGCCATTTATCCGGCATTTATTCTTCGTTCCAAGCTCTAGCAATTATTTTATATATGATGTCTGTAAGTTTTTCGCCTCCATGCTTAAAGGGTTTTGCGAGGATCCCATCCCTGCTCGGTGATTTATTGCCATTGGGGGTGGGGATGCATCTTGTTCAATGTTTTTGCCACATAATAGTGCTTTAAAGTGTTCCACCCATGTTTGCAAGACATCTAATCTGCTATTAACAATGTGCCCGTTTTTGTCCTTGCACATGGTTACTCTCGGTTTGAATTATCTTCTTGAGGAGTTGAGGATTTTGTAAAAGCTTTTTGTTTCGTTTTGTCCTCTAAGTGCTTCGTGGTTTTCAAAGGTCCGTTTTTTTCTCCGATGTACGTGTTTTTCTTCCCTTCTGAGACCTTTGTATATTAACTCTCTTTCTCGGGTTCTCCTTTGTTGCATCAGTATATATGCATGATTTTTCGTCGAGTGACCTCCTCACATTCGACATCGAACCAGTCATTGCGCGATGAGGAGCTAGAACATCCGAGAATATTATCTGCCGCGTCTAGATTACAGATGGATCGCTCCAAGGGAATGATAAGAAAAAGTCACGATGTTCACCCCAGTTTGCATGTTTATAATGCCACATTTTAGAAGACGGTTGGGTTGGACAGGTGGACAAAGCTGATATAAGCCTGTGATCAGAGTTACCCAGTGGTGACGTAATGTTTATCCTATCAAAGTTTGGGGATGTTGTTTTGGCTCGTCCACAAGTTGAGCCAGGCCGCAGGTGATTGCAAAAGCCTCAGTTTCTCTGCCCATATCATCTGTTCGGGAAGAAAACTTTAGCCAAGGGATGTTGTGAACATTAAAGTCCCCCACGAATGGTTTGAAGTTTGTCGAACGTTAGTGAGAGATAGGAAAAGAGTTGTGTATAATTGGGTTCATTTGGAGAAAGATAAAGGATGCAGATAAATTTAGTAGCAATTTAGTACACCCTCCACTCGGAGGGTATTTTATTATTTTAATATTTTGAGTTGGGTGAATCCTTCATCATTATATCATTAGTATCAGTATTTTTACGAGGTATAAGGAAGAAGAAGGAAAACCGCGTCATGCTCCAGAATTGGAAACATTTGGAAAGATTATATCCAATCCTTTCAGTGCGACATGAGGTGGTGCTGCCTCGGTCGAGGAAAAGTTTGTTTGTAAATTAGTGTTGAGTGCAAAAAATCGCCAAAAGAAAACCGTTTTGCGTTGTTAAAACAAAAAAGAAAATATATTAAATCTTCAATTAACGTAATATGTACAAACCATAATATATAAATACTGAGAGCAGTTGGCTAGCGTCCGTTTCTTAAAGCTAACTGTGAGCGTAACCATGGCAACAGGAAGACGTAACTATAGTGATGTATCCAAGCGGGTAGAAGAACAGCGGCGAATTGCTCCAGTTCTTTGTTTAATAGATGAAATAAACTAATGAAATGTTTTCTTAGATATAAAGCTCTATAACTTCGAATCTGGTTGAAGGATTAAATCAATAAAATTCCATTTTATTGATTTAATTAAGATCCGATCATCGACATACCTATCTGCGTTAAATTGAATTTATAACGATATTAATCAAAAAGTTGACGAATCGCATGGATCTAGAATTTTCCAATACAAAAATGACAAACATTGCGTATTCCTATACATAAACAAGTGTAGTATTTGCATCGATCAGCCCAATCGAAACTCCTTATTCCAATATACATGAAGGACTTGTAAAAACTTTTTTTTATAAAGATTATATTTGTTTGTTTAGCTCTTGACTCTTGCACTTTTGTTCTAAGGAAATTGGCATCTTTATATCTAAAATGGCAATAGTTTCTGGTAGACAGCTCGTTACATAGATATTTTATGCAATTTGTCTTGTATTCTCCTTTTATGTAATTTGTATAAAACATCTATGAAATGAAATTAATATTAGGCCCGATATATCAGTCTCTTGGCAAATGGTGTTTGACCGTCGTGCGGTTCAGTCGGGTTTGTTGTGCTCCGCACCGTCGGTTTTTTTGTTTTGTTTTGTTTGAATTTCGTGACCAGTCACCTAATACGCGTCAATTCTTGTGTTTGCTTTCGTTCGTATTTTTATTTATTTATTTCTTTTTTTTCTTTCTTTTCTACTTACGATTCAAGAAAATGTCTATGTACAAGTGCGACAATTGCCTTAAAGAATTTCCCGATAAGGACAAATATAACAAAGTGCGCTGCAGTGGTGAATGTCGCAGATATTTCTGTATGCAGTGTACGGGCCTTGACAAAGTCACTACCAAGACCTTGCTGCTGGAGAAATTTAACCACCTACGTTTCTTTTGTGCCCTGTGTGACTCTCCAAATTTGAGATATTTCAACGACAAAATTTCCAACTTATCAAAAAATCAGGTTCCTCAGGAGATATTTGACTCGCTGGCTGACCATGTGAGTAAATTATCAAACAGTGTACCGATTATTTCTGAGATGTATGATATTTTATTGAATAACGAATCTAAATGGAGCCTTTTGGAGAAGAAAATAGACGATATTCACAAAATGTCGAAGGTGTTCTCCATTTGTAACCCTCATCCTCTGTTGAAATCGGTAAGGGAAGTGGAACAGAATGTCTTTACTGTTTCCCAAATTCTACTCAACAATACAGAGGAAACCATCAAGGTCCAGGTGCAAGATTCCGCGTCCGCTGATATTAAGAAAGGTATTGACAACTTAAAAAGTAGCCTTGCAAATGTTACCACCTTGGTTAGGGACTTAAATTCTAAAATTGCTAACCCAAAACAACATAGTGCTCTACCTAGGATGACACGCTTTACTTCTACGTCGTGCTCCACCCAAACTACGTCAACGGCATTTGTGTCATCTTCCACTCAAACGGAACTGCCTACTGAAGTTTCCTCAATCCCAGACGATTCCAACTCCGCAATTTATAGAAGTGCCCAAAGATGGCACTATGTGATCGTAGAACACCTCCCGGCAGGATTTACTTCAAATAATATCGTGCACTATGTGAAGGAAAAGTTGAAAACATCGGAATTTATTCGATGCTATAACCTGGTCAGTCAGTGCAATGACTTCATAGGATCTACATTTAAAATAGGGACCCTATCAAGAAAGTCCGCTGAGAATTTGTTCGGCATCAATATCTGGCCACCCGGGGCTCAAGTTAGATGGTCATCGGAATCTGAAATCCCTCAGAAAACTACAAAACTAAAACAAACTACAGAGCTCTATCTAACTCCCTCCACCAAGGCGAAAGTGACTAGCAGTCCGACCTCTGGCACTCTGCGGGACTTTCGCTCTCCAGTCAGTGAAGCTAACGCGCACAAGGTAACTACAGTAACTTCTGACAAACAAGCTATCGCTGCCTGCAAAACTAATGCCCTTGTGAGCGATGTCAAAATTAAACTGTTTAAGGAATCATCCCATAAACCATCCTTCTCTCTGGACCCGCTGACTCCCCCAACAGTTAAATTAACACAGGCCGCCAGTAAGTCTAACGACTCTAGTATTCGTTTCCTTATCGCAAGGCTAAGGGAACCTGCCATCTTCAGAGCCATTAGGTTGTACCTTGCCTATTTGTATGACCAACCTGCCTCGGTATGCTATGAGGGATTTACCAACATAAGCATCAGATTATTCCTAGCATCTGAAGGACTGCCAATCCAGGATGACATTTTACGTAAGGTCTACCACGACTTTCATGCCGCATATGGGTTTAAACACACAGAAGTGGAAGAAGATCTTTGTTCCTACAGATCCCATGTTGTTTCCGAGAGGACGATTCAGCTTCAGAAGTCCAGAGAGGGTCACCAAAAATACTTCTCCAGCGGCTCCCCGAAGAAAAATTTTTAAGCAGCTTGACGTGTCCTGAGCGACTAGATTCCACTAATCCTGACGCCAGGCTTAGTATGGTTCTTATTAATGTTGCCTCACTGCGAAATAAGACTGATGAATTGTTTTTGTTTTTGGAGGAATCAGGGTTCCCCCAACTAGTTGCAATTACAGAGCACTGGCTGAGTGAGACTGAACCGCTTTATGTTGAAAAGTACTCCACAATAGCCAGATATAATCGGAAAAACTCGGCTCATGGGGGAACACTGATTCTTTCCTTGAGTGAGGACTTTTTACCTGTAACTAAATTTGATCATCTCCAATCGGATAACTACTTTGAATTTTCCATTGTATACAATAAGAACCTCGATTTACACGTAATTTGTATATATAGAGCGCCAAATTCCGATGTGCAATTGTTCTTTGATAACCTGCTAAGCTTGTTAGATGGTCTGCCGGTGAAAGGCATGAAAATTTTGTGCGGTGATTTAAATATTGACTACGCTACCGCTTGTGCGCAAAAATCATTAATTTCAATTTTTGACTCTTTTGGTCTTTCAATGCATGTAACCTCACCAACTCGGATTTCTAACAATTCCTCTTCTATCATTGACTATGTAGCATCCGACTTTCCTTCAACTGATGTCCAATCGACAGTAACTAGCCCGGGTCTCTCAGATCATGAGGCAGTAATCTCCAAATTCAATACTTCTTATAGGCCCTCAAAAAAAAACTCGCCACCTAGGTACAATCTTCTCAGCCTCCAATTTTTCATCCTTTCGTAACCTTTGCCTAAAGACCAACTGGAATTTTGAATCAGGTGAACTTGATTTTCACTTTAGTGGTTTCTTAAATAAAATTATAAATGCATTCAATAAAGCCTTCTCGCTTAAATCCATTAAACCTAAACATCACAAACCATGGACTACGAAAGGCTTACGCATATCTGCAAAAAATATGCGTTCCCTCTCATACATAAAAAAATTCACTAACTCCACTCAAATTCTTGAATTCATTTCGAATTATAGGAAGATCTACCTAAAACTTATCAAGACAGCAAAGAAACTATATTATCAAAATCGTTTATCAACTGCTAAAAACGTATCCAAGGAGGCCTGGTCCATTATTAACGATCTTAGAGGCAAAACAAATTCCGCGAATCAGAGCATACCAAAACCAAATGATTTGAACGAATATTTTGTCAACGTGAGCTAAAATGTTACCTCTGGTATTTCTCCTTCTCTCGACCCTCTCTCGTTTCTTCCTCCTTCTAAAAAAGTCGCTGATAGTTTTTGCCTAAGCCCTGTGACCAGCCTTGAACTTCTTCAGGTAATGGGCAGCATAAAGAGTAAATCAGCTTGAAGCACTGATAATCTGTCAATTAAAATTTTCTTGAACCTCCCACTTCCAATTCTGGATGTCCTAGCTTCCTTAATTAATGCGTCCTTCACGAAAGGTGTTTTTCCCGAATGCCTCAAAACTGCGATAATTATTCCTCTTCATAAGGGAGGTGAAAAGGATGTCTTATGCAATTATCGTCCAATTGCTCTGTTGCCTGTACTCTCTAAAATCATTGAAAAGTTATTAAAAAATCGCCTCATGCCATTTCTCCTTAGACATGGCATACTGTCCCCGGAACAGTTCGGATTTTTACCAAACAAGTGTACAAATGACGCCATGTTCTCGTTGCTTCACGATGTCTACTCATCCCTTAACAACAATCTCCCTACTGCTACAGTCTTCTGTGATTACGCTAAAGCGTTTGACTGTGTGTGTCATGACATATTGTTAAGAAAACTAAATTTTTATGGAATCCGTGGTATTCCTTCGAACTGGTTCCAATCTTATCTTGAAAATAGACAGCAGTTTGTTAGAGCGAACGGTTCTGATTCTGATTGCAAATTAATTACCAGTGGAGTTCCACAGGGTTCTGTTCTTGGGCCTATCCTTTTTCTAATATATATTAATGACTTTACATACCTAAAAATCAATGGTAAAATTTCTCTCTTTGCTGACGACACAAGCATAACTTGGAGTGATTCTAATACTTTCTCCCTACACTCTAATATCTCCAGCGATCTCGTCACAATCAAAACATGGTCTGACTCAAATTGGCTGTGTTTCAACGTTGATAAAACGGTAGCCTTATCTTATAAAACAACCTTACAACAAGCTTTGCTACTTCACAACAGCAATATTAAATACGTTGGCTCGGCTAAATTCCTAGGTTTGAGTATTAGTGCCAACCTTAAGTGGTCCGCACATATTGATTCTTTAACAAAAAAGCTTTCTTCTGCCTGCTTCGCAATTCGATCGGTTTCGAAGGAACTAAATCTGTCTACTGTCAGGCTCACTTACTTCTCTTTGTTTGAATCTCATCTTCGCTACGGCCTTCCCTTTTGGGGCTGCTGTAACACCGAGCAATTTCGTACCATTTTCAGACTTCAAAAGGGAGCAATTCGTTATTTATTTGGTCTTAATGGCAGAGCTCATTGCGAATACTACTTTAAAAAATATAAAATTCTTACGCTTCCTGCTTTGTTTATTTTAGAAACAACTTGTTTAATACGCAAATATCGAACCATATTTCCCGAAAGGCCACAACATGAGTACTCAACAAGAAATTCGAGTCAGGACATCTACCTTCCTTTTCTCTCCTCTGAATTAACAAAAAATTCTATTCTTTATAATTCCAAGAAGTTATACAATACACTCCCGCTACATCTTAAATCCATCCCTACATTTGCTAAATTTCGTGAAAAAACGAAGGCTTACCTACTAGAAAGACCTTATTATTCTATAAATGAGTTTTGCGTGAATTAGATTTTATTTTTTCCTCCATTAATTTTCTTGGGCTTCATGTGCGGCGGTGAAATTTTTTTTTTTTTTTATATATTATATATATTTTTTATAATAGGTATAGGATTACCTTTTTGACGAATTAGTGATTTTTCGGATATACAGGAATTGCACAAAATTAAATACCTAGCTATCAATTTTAGTCATGTTTTGTTTACTTTTCCTCGGTATTTTCAACTCTGCAGCATTTGCGTTTTGCCTGAGTCAAGTTCACCGACATGACCTTCCTTATTTTTTCAAACAGCACGTTTCGTTATAATGTATGTTTAATATTTTGATAACACTGGGTTTCTTTACCCTATGTTTTGTGTACTTCCTGTGGATCTAGTTCAACTGCTTATGATGTTCTGTAATCTAGTTTTTTTGTTAAATCGTGACCAATTTCAATTTGAAAATTGCTTGTTCTATTTTTATCGTATATATTATTGTATATATTAAGTTTTGTTTTGTTTTGTATTTGCCCTACAATGGTTAGTTTATTTATTTTAGTTAGCTTTGTCCATAAAATTTATTTGAATTTTTCTGTGGCAATAAAGCATACTTGACTTGACTTGACTTGACTTGAAACTTTACCAAAAAAGATAATTATCATAGAAACACTAGTATCCTTGGTATTTATGCCCCTGATAAAGTTACCAAAAGATCAAACTTTAATATGACAAGAATACATTTTTGATTGTCCTCTCGACATAAGGGCATCAATTAAATTGATATTCTAGTGTTAAGAAAGATGGAATATATATACGTTTAAAATCGTTGTACGATATCATACAAAAATACCACTCAAAAAATGCTATTTTAAATAGCACTCAGACTTTGCTATAGTGGAATTTTTAAATATTTTCGTCTCTTTATTTTCCATAAAAATAATCACTATTCGTACGATAAGTATCGCATCTTTCAGGGTATTGACAGCGGCGTAATAAAGTTGAAGTCGTTTACTATCAATAATTGAATTCAATTCGGTAACAAATAATAATTTAGATATTTCTGAAATAATATTTTTGACTTACCTTTATTTCGCACACAAATAAAATCGATTTGAAAACTTACTTATGCGCTAAAGATTATAACCTCAAAAATCATTTGTACGAAAACGCCCCACTATACGCAATACCCACTAAATAACAGCGCCTTAGTGCTTGTCATGTAGGTCATGCAATTTTACTCATATAAGTTGTTTAGAGCAATTTTCATCTGAGTCATAATCAGATAGCTCATAAAACTTACTAACATCAATAGGAACAACACTTTTTACTAATTCGTTTTATTTCGCCAATATTATTACAGCCACTAATATTTCACCTTAAGTACAATCAGCCTAATTACATAACATCAACTTCATGACTCCTTCTGCCGCCGCGCGCCACTCGCCTTGCAGGGTTGTCACGTCCTCGCCTATTTCCGAGTTACGTCGGCTATAAAATTTGCTGGGTACAATATAGATTGAATTATAAGTCTTTTCTCTATCTCATATAACTGTCGCACAGAAATATGATAATGTCCACCTGCTATTTGCCTGTATTTACCAAATCTATCTCCAAGAGAGGGTGTTTGATATTTCCAATCTTTAGTAGTTTAAATGTAAAAAATTTGACAATCACTTATGGAAATGTACGTTTTTTTTTGTGCTCTTCAAACTCAATTTTGCCTATTTCAAAGGCTTTCCACAAATTTAGTGCATCATTATTTTACTTGGCCATATTTTGACATTTTTTGATAAATAACTAGGACAATTAAAAAAAAATAGATGGTATACAGTCTTCTTTTAGTCGTGGATTTAGTAAATCTATTGTAAGAACTTACCAGTGTTTTTACTTTTTATTATACCACCATCATGAAAATGAGCTTCACATATTTTGGCGTTGTTTAAGAACTCAAAGTTATCTCGGAGTATAGCGTTTAGCCATTTTTGCTGTAAACGTGCGTCCTTTGGAAAACCGAAAACAAGAACTTTGGGACCATTTTTATAGTTTCCACAACACCAAGGAATACAACACTTTCGAAGCATGATTATTACAGCAAATATCAGTTACCACAAAATTAGCCGAAAACGAGAGGAAAATATACAATTAAATACAAATAGTCGTTGCCACAAAAGCAACAGGTCTTTAAGTCTCAAACATATAGTTTTTCGTACTTCCGGGATTGAAATAATAACTTCGCTACGTTGTGACAGGGACTAAAGTGTTACTTTTTGTCCTTCCGGGATTAAATATGGTCGGAAATCCCGAAAGGATTAAATAACAAAGACTGACTGAGCTCTTGACACTAGTAATGACAATGTTTCACAATTATTCTTGTCACAACGCAACGTTACTACGGTAACTTGTCAGGCAGTGACTTCGCGAAAAAAACGCTGCCGCATTGTCGTGTGCCTCGCTTTATATTCAATAATTATGTTTCTGTAAAGGTTTTTGTGTGCTTTTTTATATTATGTATAAGTTTCAATTTCGGAGGTACGAAAAGAATCGTATATGCCTTGCGACGGAAATAGTAGTCTTAATCCCTCAGGTAAATTATGGCCCATCCTACGGTCGGGCCATAAACTTTACCTTCGGTATTAAAAGTACTACTTCAGTCCCGCGGTATATAATATACGATTACGTATTTAAAAATACGCCTAACAATATAAATTGTATACCTAAATATACAACGAAATATTAGATATGGGCGTTCTTTTTATCTTGATAACATTTGAAGTATGAAATGTGTAGATTTCTCAAGGGAGTCCAAAAGTGTAGTAATATACAAAGTGTTCTGTTTAAAAAAGAATGTAGAGTAGGCTAATGTGTCAGAAAATTGTTAGTGTTTTGTTTTATATGTAACTTAGAAATAAACTTGGCTACCAACCTAACAAAAAAGTTACAGAGAATCAAAATGTTATCAAGTTAAATTGAACGCACGGTACAAGTTTCACGCACTTAAAAGCACATAAAATGTGCCGATTTCAGAAAAAATCAAGAAAATAACACTAATTACCGATTATCGCAGCCACTGTATCGGCAAATTCGCAGACTAAACATTTGTTTGTTGCACTTTGTCCTTTTGTTGAGGTGTTATTGATCAATGGTACAGGCCGTCAACCCAAAACAATTCAATTGGGACTATTATACATGGCTATGGAATAGATACGGAACCGAAAATGAAAAAAATAAAACCAGATCTTTAATTTCGTAAAGATCTCGATTTGGTTGAGTTGATTTATTTACTTTCTACTTGCCTTCAATATTTTCTAAACATCATTTTGAATTCAAATAGAATTAAAAAAGTGTGAGAAAGTGTTATGAATGAAGCATCCAGTAGTGGGAAAAGATGAACACTAAAACAATAGCTTCCGAAAAAAGTGCTGCTAGAAAAAATATGGATGTATGGGTTTCATAGCTTTATGCGAGTGCCCGGAATTGCTTTAGAGATAAAATTACCGGTGGGAACCTATTCTACTTTCAAATTAAATATAGAGGGTTTCTCACATGTAAAGTTAATATTCGCTATGATAGGATCAATGCGACAATTTAATGCACTTAGCTTCCTAAATGCAAAGTATGAAGATTAAAACCAACCTTGTTGAAATATATTTATCTGTTTTTGAGCAAATCGATTTTTACAGATCGAAATACAAGAGTTGGAAGCCATTCTGCTTCCAAATTAAGTAAAGTTAAGACCCGCTGTGGGTGGGTCATTATACAACACGTTTTTCTGATTGAATCCAAAATGTTCCCCAATTAATTAAAAATGAACCTAGCCCCGGAGAGTTGTATTGCAAAGCTCGGCCCCTGTCGTGGGGTCGTCTGAGCGCCACCCGTTCTAGCCAACTAAACGGAAAAAGCTCTGCTGTGTTGTGCAGGATGGCTAGGTCAGCTCATAAAATCAACCGGTACTTAATTTCAAACCCCCAAGAAAACGAGAATATAGGCCGGATTGTAATCAATTAACTTAACTTATCAAGAAAACGCAATTTAAAAATTTTAGGAACAAGATATTGGCTACTAAATTCTTTTTTTTAAACATCGCAATAAGTTACAGTAAAATCTGCGATTTCCAAAAACCATGGAAGGTCTGATGACTATTAACGAAATTGATAAATAGAGTACCATATAGAGATTGTACGGAGACCAATTCGGTTGTTAATACTCGGTTCTGTATGCCTTACCACTAAATGCACTAAATACTACTTATCGAGGTGATCACTTTGACGTTAACTAAGCTAATTACCACTAGATATGCGTGCGCTAATAGCTGTACTGATTTTAAATGTAGCGATAATAATATGTAGCAATGAACTGCTACAATAATGAAGCCAAATGACTCGATAAGTTAATAATGGAACAAAACTAGAATAAAAGTATTGAAGGCGTGGCTGCCGATGCTTGATTCATATTATAAAGAGAGAAACTTCAGAGCGGTTATATTACTTCATAAGTAAATGAAAATAATACAATTATTGAGCCAACGCTTGACGTATATTAAAAAAGAGAGAAAATTCAGAGCAAACAGATTAACTGGTTCGATAAACCAGTGAATAAATGAGAATAAATTTAATGAACTATCTCGAAGCTTGGCGGTAAAAGTTTGATTTATATTAACAGAAGGATAACTAAACGGGTAAACAAACGACTCAATGAAACATAAAGCGTCTAGTACAATACCTCAAGTCCGGTCGTCGAACTCTGGTGGAGGCGCCACGCACTTATAGATACCTCAGGTACAGGCAGTACCTGAGGTATCTATGGCCCCGAGAGAAGATCTAGCCGAGGTCTCGATAGCTTGGTGTCGAAATTGACTGATAAGTGCTGCGGGTAAAGCCTGCTTCCAACCCACTAGAACAAGGTGATTCTAGCTGCGGGTAAAGGTAGTGGCCTGCGGGTAAGCGTGGTGACCCTCCGTGAAAGAGGTTGAATCCTCCGGAAAAAGGTGGTGGCCCTCCGCAAAAGCCCTGAAATAACCCAGTGCGCATTAGACGTAGCCCCCTTACTTTAATAAAAGCCATAGCCCTCCTCGCATGAATATATTTTCTATATAAAACAAATTCCCCAAAAAAATTATCCATGATGACCATCGGCAAATAAAACATGTACCAAGGTACAGACAACTTGAATATAACAAAGATAGGGATGAATTACCCCTAAAAGAATATATAAACTTCCTCAAATGATCAAAATTAAAGTTACATTAAAATAAAAATTCGAATTAGATAAAATGGAGTAGATAAGATAACATATGGGACGCAACAGCAAATGGCGGTATATGCACAAAAAAAAGTGACACAGATAAACAATTAAATCATTAATTTAGGCAAAACGGTAGCAATAATTACCTCGATCTTGCGTCTGAGGGCTAACTATGAGAGATTCGACAGTCTCGGTCTTATATTACGAACGTGGAAAGCCTCTATAAATAATGGAAAAAAACCGTTAGCATCATGGCGTTCACGCGCTTCACAGGCAATAGAAAAAGAAATCCAGAGAAAATGCTTACCCAATACAGTAGTATCTAGATCCCGATTAATCGGTCGTGTCAAAACACAAACAGAAAATCAACACAATATATCCCCAAAGAAAGGGTAGAATTGAATCACAATAAAATGTTGAGTATCAAACTGCACTAGCAGAAGGCTTCTTCCTCGCCAAACGATCAAACTAGAAGAAACTCTCGATCGTTTTCGTCAATTTGCCTTTGCTTATGTCCGATTAAGAAGCGGGGATGGACTGAAACAAGCCGAGCGATTTCGATACGGGGAATAATTCCAAGACAATAAACGCCTTAATTCTCGTTTATTAGGATGATAAACGACGACGCAAGCCACGAATAGTGGGCTAAATTTAAAATTTTCAAGAAATGCTAGAAAATACTCTTACGAAAATAATAAACCATAAAAAATCGAGAGTGACCCAAAACACAAATGGATAGCCCATCCCTATTATTTGGAACGAACCTCACAAAAACTAGTCTGCCGTATAAAGCGATAAAGTTATTTCAAGCAGAGGCCCAAAAATGATCTAACGATCTTCAGAAATGGCAGCCGATAATTGGTGCTCCACGACCAAAGGGTTCCCTAAAGGTTATAAAATATGCCAACAAAATTAAAATATGGATCAACAAGTCAAATGCAGCGTATTTGCAGAATTCTTAAAAATATAAATTGGTTCGTTGACCGTTCTACCGTAATGTAATTCAAATCAAGCCAAGTTATTCTAATAATAATGTGCATCGCTTATCAATTAAAATAAATAGAGTCACAACGTGTTATAAATGCTAATACAAATAGGTATATAGTTAACCTATGCTTAGAATATAGTTAATTCATATTAGGAAAAGCGGCAATTTCAAGCGAATTGTTGGCAAATAGAATCAATAAATTTAGAATTAAGGAACCGATGAGTGCAAAATACAGCATCTTTTTCCCTAAATGCGGTATATAAATGAAATTTTAAAAATGTTTGCCATTGGCAAAATCGAACTGTTACAATTGCGAGAATTTAATGACCATATGATTGTATGATTGTTCAAAAACCATTTGATCAAATCTAACGATTTAATTTGTATTATTTTAACATTCTACGCCATTGTGCTCGCATTCCACTAGAAATTAAAGAAAGCTTGGCGATACTCGTAGCGCCATCTCTACTTACAACGTTTACTCATCTGAACCCGAACAATTACAGCGCTACTCTACAGGATAGCCACTTCACCCAACCTAAAATTACTATCTATAATTCTAGTGGTCCCTAATATTCCGATCTTTAATAATCGAATTTTATGAAAACTAACCAGCAGATTTCGACCAGTGTATTAAAATTCATAACATTATAATATATTATAATATCTCTATATTTACTTGCCCTTTATTGCCCTTTACTGACGTAATATGACAGTAGTGGGGGTAAGTTAACACGCTAACCTTGCATCATCATGTGCTCGCGATGAGTTGTCATCGCGTTCCCAGCCAGCCAGCAGGCAAGGTGTGACAAAGGATGGAAGATAAAACCTATAGGGTGTGAGAGATAGAGTTGGCCCAGGATTGGTGTAATCTTAGCGGAAGATTTAAATATAAAAATGACTAGAGAAAATTATTGTTTTCGTTCGACGCGTAGAGGTCAATGGAAGGGCCACAGCCGAACCGTATCTATTTGATACAAAAGATTAAAATGGATGTCCTTTAAAGTAATAAAATATATTCGACCTCTGGTGGACGTACAGAGGGACGACCTAACATTCACCCTCTGATGGACGTACATAGAACATCTTCCGGTGTAACAAAACATTTTAGTCCTTTCAGAGACGTACAAGGAACGACCTTTCCCGTAATAAAAGAAAAAGGTCCTTTGACAGACGTACAAAGGATGTCCTTTAAAGTAACAAAAGATATTCAACCTCTGGTGGACGTACAGAGGGACGACTTTTAGTGTAGCCATAACATTTACCCTCTAATGGAGGTACATAGAACGTCCTTTGGTGTAACAAATAATTTTAATCCTTTAAGAGACGTACAAGGAACGACCTTCTCGGAATAAAAGAAAAATGTCTTTTGACGAATTTACGAAGGACTTCCTTTAGCGTAACAAACTAATGTTTGTCCTGAAATGGACGTACAAAAGACGTCCATTGTGGGGACAAAATATATTTCTATTGAACGTCCATCGTATATTTTTCGGATGTCCCTTGGCGTAACAAAATCTATTCGTTCTTCTATAGTCGTACAAAGTACGTTTTTTTTTAGGTCCATGGACTAATGGACTAATCAAGCACTTTAACTGGGCGTCCAGTTGACCTGCTATTAGGGATATAACTGTATAACATCTCAATCCACTACCATTTGACATTTGAGTGATTCTTATTTGCAAGAAATTGAAGTACATTGTATATAGACGTTAAGAAGAGACTTAGTAAGTATTTTTAAGTGACTTTCTCATGTGCTGGAAGATAAACTGCTGAACGATTGCTCAGTCAATTGGCGAATATAGTGTACATAGTAGCTTATAGGTGGACATTAAGATGATATTTATCTTGTTATCATTGCTTGTATACTACTGTATTTCATATCAAAGCTCTGTAGAAACTTTAAAAAACATTTACCTGTTCTTAGCTGCAAGATAGTGTTTATAATCATATATTCGTTTAAGATTACAATTGTTTATGCATTGCTCTAGCTTTTAAGAGTATTATTCTTGTGATATTCTGCAAGGTCGATACCTAGCATCGACTGACATGGACCATATATCGTAGCACTGACTACGTATAATGATTTAATGTTTATATTTTGTTTATTTATGAGCTTTCAGTTGTTTTCAAGTAAAATAACTTATTAGAATATTCATATAATGCTAAATTTTCTCTTATTTACAAAATCACTTTAGAACTAGCCCCTGTGGTAAATTAGAGTGCCTACGAGCACTCCCTGTTTGTTTAGAAAATCGACCAAGATCGAATCTGAAACATCGATAGCTTTACAAACAACAGTATTTTCAAAACTCCTATATGTTTTTTTTTCTATATTACTTTCCATATGTTTTTTTAGGAAAAATACATCAGTCCAGTAAATTGAAGATTCCAAATATATCAGCCGTTTCATACGAATTATCAAATTTATCCCTACTTTAGTTATCGCCCAATTAAATACATCATTTTTCCTACAACTTACCAAGGGACATAGCATGCAGGAAGTAAGTGAAATTGCTGTTTTTTGATTTACCCGTAATACTTTCATCTACATTTTAATATTATCTAGTCATTGTTCAAGCAATATATTCGCCAAAGTAAACTATTTTGACAATTACATTGTATTACCTTAAAGACTATTTATTTGTCTTTATTAAGATAAGTTTCAATTTATATTTAACATGCAACAATAAAAATTAGTGAGGTAAATCTTTGCTTTTTTGTATAGGGGTCGTTTTATTACTTCGCTTATTTTCGGTGTTTTATTTTGTATATAAATTGGTCAATTTTTGTTCTTCCATACATTCATATACATATCGATTTTCGATCGAGGTCTCGATATTATCACTCTTGCTCGAGCGATAATCTAGTTTTTAACAAATTAATAATGGCATTTGTTATTTAAGAATAAAACCTGTAGGTACACGCTTGCTCAAAAGTGATTTATTTGGCAAAAAATCTCCGTCCCACGTTTTGACAATTTTTTTTTTCAAATAAAAAACTGTTTTTAAAAACAAAGTGATGAAGGTTAGTAGAAAAGCTTCCCGCAACTTCATAGAAAAAAGCGGAGATTTTTACGTGATTACAGCAGAAAATATGGAATTGTGATTGGTAATTGTTACACAGCATAAGTCAATATGTTTATTTTTTGTTTTATTTTGATGAATTAATATTGTACTTATTCAAAAACAGCTACATTATATGTATTCAGATAAATTAAAGATTGAAACCCAGCTCTCCCATGGTGCACCGATTCACTGCTTATCCTTCATCTGCATTTCATGGCACTATTCTATACTACATTTGGCAATATTTTAAGGTTGAACTAATTGAGCAACCCGGGTAATTTCAAAAACTAGTAAACAATACTGAATTGATGACACTACCTTAAACAAATACTTCAGTTTTATTTATGTATATATAGAAATAAAAAATCAGTCAATTCAGTAACATGTGAGAAAATGTCTTTTGAAAAAAGTTTGTTGCTGTTTGCTCTTGTTTTAATTCAAGCATACATAAGTTTTTCAGAGGTATGATGAAACGTATAAAGTTTACAATATTCATTTTATAATTTATTAATACATACTTCTACTAATGTTTGAAATTTTCTGATAGACAGTAGATCTCACAATTGCTGATGGCGATATACAAGGGCTAG